>OZ022229.1:13683157-13767524 GCA_963978835.1 Tenthredo scrophulariae
GAAGGTGAAAATGATGAAATTTTTTGTGCTAGGAAATTCGTCTTTTTTCGTGTAATTTGCGGCCCTGAATCGATTTCGACTGATCCCGGGTCCTGGAAACGCATAATTTTCGAGATATCGACATGGAAACATAAAAAATGATTCAATTTTTCACTTTCGAAAATTCGTGTTTTTTCGTGTAATTTACGGCCCTGAATCGATTGCGACGGGTCCCGGGTCCTGGAAACGCATAATTTTCGAGATATCGACGTTGGAAGGTGAAAATGATGAAATTTTTTGTGCTAGGAAATTCGTGTTTTTTCGTGTAATTTGCGGCCCTGAATCGATTTCGACTGGTCCCGGGTCCTGGAAACGTATAATTTCCGAGATATCGACGTTGGAAGGTGAAAATGATGAAATTTTTTGTGCTACGAAATTCGTGTTTTTTCGTGTAATTTGCGGCCCTGAATCGATTTCGACTGGTCCCGGGTCCTGGAAACGCATAATTTTCGAGATATCGACGTTGGAAGGTGAAAATGACTAAATTTTTTGTGCCACGAAATTCGTGTTTTTTCGTGTAACCTGCGGCCCTGAATCGATTGCGACGGGTCCCAGGTCCTGGAAACGCATAATTTTCGAAATATCGACATGGAAACGTGAAGAATGATTCAATTTTTCACTTTCGAAAATTCGTGTTTTTTCGTGTAATTTGCGGCCCTGAATCGATTTCGACTGGTCCCGGGTCCTGGAAACGCATAATTCTCGAGATATCGACGTTGGAAGGTGAAAATGATGAAATTTTTTGTGCTAGGAAATTCGTGTTTTTTCGTGTAATTTGCGGCCCTGAATCGATTTCGACTGGTCCCGGGTCCTGGAAACGCATAATTTTCGAGATATCGACGTTGGAAGGTGAAAATGATGAAATTTTTTGTGCCACGAAATTCGTGTTTTTTTGTGTAATCTGCGGCCCTGAATCGATTGCGACGGGTCCCGGGTCCTGGAAACGCATAATTTTCGAGATATCGACATGGAAACGGGAAAAATGATTCAATTTTTCACTTTCGAAAATTCGTGTTTTTTCGTGTAATCTGCGGCCCTGAATCGATTGCGACGGGTCCCGGGTCCTGGAAACGCATAATTTTCGAGATATCGACATGGAAACGTGAAAAATGATTCAATTTTTCACTTTCGAAAATTCGTGTTTTCAAGTGTAATTTGCGGCCCTGAATCGATTTCGACTGGTCCCGGGTCCTGGAAACGCATAATTTTCGAGATATCGACGTTGGAAGGTGAAAATGATGAAATTTTTTGTGCCACGAAATTCGTGTTTTTTCGTGTAATCTGCGGCCCTGAATCGATTGCGACGGGTCCCGGGTCCTGGAAACGCATAATTTTCGAGATATCGACATGAAAACGTGACAAATGATTTAATTTTTCACTTTCGAAAATTCGTGTTTTTTCGTGTAATTTGCGGCCCTGAATCGATTTCGACTGGTCCCGGGTCCTGGAAACGCATAATTTCCGAGATATCGACGTTGGAAGGTGAAAATGACTAAATTTTTTGTGCCACGAAATTCGTGTTTTTTCGTGTAACCTGCGGCCCTGAATCGATTGCGACGGGTCCCAGGTCCTGGAAACGCATAATTTTCGAAATATCGACATGGAAACGTGAAAAATGATTCAATTTTTCACTTTCGAAAATTCGTGTTTTTTCGTGTAATTTGCGGCCCTGAATCGATTTCGACTGGAAACGCATAATTCTCGAGATATCGACGTTGGAAGGTGAAAATGATGAAATTTTTTGTGCTAGGAAATTCGTGTTTTTTCGTGTAATTTGCGGCCCTGAATCGATTTCGACTGGTCCCGGGTCCTGGAAACGCATAATTTTCGAGATATCGACGTTGGAAGGTGAAAATGATGAAATTTTTCGTGCCACGAAATTCGTGTTTTTTCGAGTAACCTGCGGCCCTGAATCGATTGCGACGGGTCCCGGGTCCTGGAAACGCATAATTTTCGAGATATCGACATGGAAACGGGAAAAATGATTCAATTTTTCACTTTCGAAAATTCGTGTTTTTTCGTGTAATTTGCGGCCCTGGATCGATTTCGACTGGTCCCGGGTCCTGGAAACGCATAATTTTCGAGATATCGACGTTGGAAGGTGAAAATGATGAAATCTTTTGTGCTATGAAATTCGTGTTTTTGAGTGTAATTTGCGGCCCTGAATCGATTTCGACTGGTCCCGGGTCCTGGAAACGCATAATTTCCGAGATATCGACGTTGGAAGGTGGAAATGATGAAATTTTTCGCTTTCGAAAATTCGTGTTTTTTCGTGTAATTTGCGGCCCTGAATCGATTTCGACTGGTCCCGGGTCCTGGAAACGCATAATTTTCGAGATATCGACGTTGGAAGGTGAAAATGATGAAATTTTTTGTGCCACGAAATTCGTGTTTTTTCGTGTAATCTGCGGCCCTGAATCGATTGCGACAAGTCCCGGGTCCTGAAATCGCATCATTCTCGAGATATCGACATGGAAACGTGAAAAATGATTCAATTTTTCACTTTCGAAAATTCGTGTTTTTTCGTGTAATTTGCGGCCCTGAATCGACTGCGACGGGTCCCGGGTCCTGGAAACGCATAATTTTCGAGATATCGACGTTGGAAGGTGAAAATGATGAAATTTTTTGTGCCACGAAATTCGTGTTTTTTCGTGTAATCTGCGGCCCTGAATCGATTGCGACGGGTCCCGGGTCCTGGAAACGCATAATTTTCGAGATATCGACATGGAAACATGAAAAATGATTCAATTTTTCACTTTCGAAAATTCGTGTTTTTTCGTGTAATTTGCGGCCCTGAATCGATTGCGACGGGTCCCGGGTCCTGGAAACGCATAATTTTCGAGATATCGACGTTGGAAGGTGAAAATGATGAAATTTTTGTGCCACGAAATTCGTGTTTTTTCGTGTAATCTGCGGCCCTGAATCGATTGCGACGGGTCCCGGGTCCTGGAAACGCATAATTTTCGAGATATCGACGTTGGAAGGTGAAAATGATGAAATTTTTTGTGCCACGAGATTCGTGTTTTTTCGTGTAACCTGCGGCCCTGAATCGATTGCGACGGGTCCCGGGTCCTGGAAACGCATAATTTTCGAGATATCGACATGGAAACGTGAAAAATGATTCAATTTTTCACTTTCGAAAATTCGTGTTTTTAAGTGTAATTTGCGGCCCTGAATCGATTGCGACGGGTCCCGGGTCCTGGAAACGCATAATTTTTGAGATATCGACGTTGGAAGGTGAAAATGATGAAATTTTTTGTGCCACGAAATTCGTGTTTTTTCGTGTAACCTGCGGCCCTGAATCGATTGCGACGGGTCCCGGGTCCTGGAAACGCATAATTTTCGAGATATCGACGTTGGAAGGTGAAAATGATGAAATTTTTTGTGCTAGGAAATTCGTGTTTTTTCGTGTAATTTGCGGCCCTGAATCGATTTCGACTGGTCCCGGGTCCTGGAAACGCATAATTTTCGAGATATCGACGTTGGAAGGTGAAAATGATGAAATTTTTTGTGCCACGAAATTCGTGTTTTTTCGTGTAATTTGCGGCCCTGAATCGATTGCGACGGGTCCCGAGTCCTGGAAACGCATAATTTTCGAGATATCGACATGGAAACGTGAAAAATGATTCAATTTTTCACTTTCGAAAATTCGTGTTTTTTCGTGTAATCTGCGGCCCTAAATCGATTGCGACGGGTCCCGGGTCCTGGAAACGCATAATTTTCGAGATATCGACGTTGGAAGGTGAAAATGATGAAATTTTTTGTGCCACGAAATTCGTGTTTTTTCGTGTAACCTGCGGCCCTGAATCGATTGCGACGGGTCCCGGGTCCTGGAAACGCATAATTTTCGAGATATCGACATGGAAACGTGAAAAATGATTCAATTTTTCACTTTCGAAAATTCGTGTTTTTAAGTGTAATTTGCGGCCCTGAATCGATTGCGACGGGTCCCGGGTCCTGGAAACGCATAATTTTCGAGATATCGACGTTGGAAGGTGAAAATGATGTAATTTTTTGTGCCACGAAATTCGTGTTTTTTCGTGTAACCTGCGGCCCTGAATCGATTGCGACGGGTCCCGGGTCCTGGAAACGCATAATTTTCGAGATATCGACGTTGGAAGGTGAAAATGATGAAATTTTTTGTGCTAGGAAATTCGTGTTTTTTCGTGTAATTTGCGGCCCTGAATCGATTGCGACGGGTCCCGGGTCCTGGAAACGCATAATTTTCGAGATATCGACATGGAAACGTGAAAAATGATTCAATTTTTCACTTCCGAAAATTCGTGTTTTCAAGTGTAATTTGCGGCCCTGAATCGATTTCGACGGGTCCCGGGTCCTGGAAACGCATAATTTTCGAGATATCGACGTTGGAAGGTGAAAATGATGGAATTTTTTGTGCCACGAAATTCGTGTTTTTTCGCGTAATCTGCGGCCCTGAATCGATTGCGACGGGTCCCGGGTCCTGGAAACGCATAATTTTCGAGATATCGACATGGAAACATAAAAAATGATTCAATTTTTCACTTTCGAAAATTCGTGTTTTTTCGTGTAATTTGCGGCCCTGAATCGATTTCGACTGGTCCCGGGTCCTGGAAACGCATAATTTTCGAGATATCGACGTTGGAAGGTGAAAATGATGGAATTTTTTGTGCCACGAAATTCGTGTTTTTTCGCGTAATCTGCGGCCCTGAATCGATTGCGACGGGTCCCGGGTCCTGGAAACGCATAATTTTCGAGATATCGACATGGAAACATGAAAAATGATTCAATTTTTCACTTTCGAAAATTCGTGTTTTTTCGTGTAATTTGCGGCCCTGAATCGATTTTGACTGGTACCGGGTCCTGGAAACGCATAATTTCCGAGATATCGACGTTGGAAGGTGAAAATGATGAAATTTTTCGCTTTCGAAAATTCGTGTTTTTTCGTGTAATTTGCGGCCCTGAATCGATTTCGACTGGTCCCGGGTCCTGGAAACGCATAATTTTCGAGATATCGACGTTGGAAGGTGAAAATGATGGAATTTTTTGTGCCACGAAATTCGTGTTTTTTCGCGTAATCTGCGGCCCTGAATCGATTGCGACGGGTCCCGGGTCCTGGAAACGCATAATTTTCGAGATATCGACATGGAAACATGAAAAATGATTCAATTTTTCACTTTCGAAAATTCGTGTTTTTTCGTGTAATTTGCGGCCCTGAATCGATTTCGACTGGTCCCGGGTCCTGGAAACGCATAATTTTCGAGATATCGACGTTGGAAGGTGAAAATGATGAAATTTTTTGTGCTAGGAAATTCGTCTTTTTTCGTGTAATTTGCGGCCCTGAATCGATTTCGACTGATCCCGGGTCCTGGAAACGCATAATTTTCGAGATATCGACATGGAAACATAAAAAATGATTCAATTTTTCACTTTCGAAAATTCGTGTTTTTTCGTGTAATTTACGGCCCTGAATCGATTGCGACGGGTCCCGGGTCCTGGAAACGCATAATTTTCGAGATATCGACGTTGGAAGGTGAAAATGATGAAATTTTTTGTGCTAGGAAATTCGTGTTTTTTCGTGTAATTTGCGGCCCTGAATCGATTTCGACTGGTCCCGGGTCCTGGAAACGTATAATTTCCGAGATATCGACGTTGGAAGGTGAAAATGATGAAATTTTTTGTGCTACGAAATTCGTGTTTTTTCGTGTAATTTGCGGCCCTGAATCGATTTCGACTGGTCCCGGGTCCTGGAAACGCATAATTTTCGAGATATCGACGTTGGAAGGTGAAAATGACTAAATTTTTTGTGCCACGAAATTCGTGTTTTTTCGTGTAACCTGCGGCCCTGAATCGATTGCGACGGGTCCCAGGTCCTGGAAACGCATAATTTTCGAAATATCGACATGGAAACGTGAAGAATGATTCAATTTTTCACTTTCGAAAATTCGTGTTTTTTCGTGTAATTTGCGGCCCTGAATCGATTTCGACTGGTCCCGGGTCCTGGAAACGCATAATTCTCGAGATATCGACGTTGGAAGGTGAAAATGATGAAATTTTTTGTGCTAGGAAATTCGTGTTTTTTCGTGTAATTTGCGGCCCTGAATCGATTTCGACTGGTCCCGGGTCCTGGAAACGCATAATTTTCGAGATATCGACGTTGGAAGGTGAAAATGATGAAATTTTTTGTGCCACGAAATTCGTGTTTTTTTGTGTAATCTGCGGCCCTGAATCGATTGCGACGGGTCCCGGGTCCTGGAAACGCATAATTTTCGAGATATCGACATGGAAACGGGAAAAATGATTCAATTTTTCACTTTCGAAAATTCGTGTTTTTTCGTGTAATCTGCGGCCCTGAATCGATTGCGACGGGTCCCGGGTCCTGGAAACGCATAATTTTCGAGATATCGACATGGAAACGTGAAAAATGATTCAATTTTTCACTTTCGAAAATTCGTGTTTTCAAGTGTAATTTGCGGCCCTGAATCGATTTCGACTGGTCCCGGGTCCTGGAAACGCATAATTTTCGAGATATCGACGTTGGAAGGTGAAAATGATGAAATTTTTTGTGCCACGAAATTCGTGTTTTTTCGTGTAATCTGCGGCCCTGAATCGATTGCGACGGGTCCCGGGTCCTGGAAACGCATAATTTTCGAGATATCGACATGAAAACGTGACAAATGATTTAATTTTTCACTTTCGAAAATTCGTGTTTTTTCGTGTAATTTGCGGCCCTGAATCGATTTCGACTGGTCCCGGGTCCTGGAAACGCATAATTTCCGAGATATCGACGTTGGAAGGTGAAAATGACTAAATTTTTTGTGCCACGAAATTCGTGTTTTTTCGTGTAACCTGCGGCCCTGAATCGATTGCGACGGGTCCCAGGTCCTGGAAACGCATAATTTTCGAAATATCGACATGGAAACGTGAAAAATGATTCAATTTTTCACTTTCGAAAATTCGTGTTTTTTCGTGTAATTTGCGGCCCTGAATCGATTTCGACTGGAAACGCATAATTCTCGAGATATCGACGTTGGAAGGTGAAAATGATGAAATTTTTTGTGCTAGGAAATTCGTGTTTTTTCGTGTAATTTGCGGCCCTGAATCGATTTCGACTGGTCCCGGGTCCTGGAAACGCATAATTTTCGAGATATCGACGTTGGAAGGTGAAAATGATGAAATTTTTCGTGCCACGAAATTCGTGTTTTTTCGAGTAACCTGCGGCCCTGAATCGATTGCGACGGGTCCCGGGTCCTGGAAACGCATAATTTTCGAGATATCGACATGGAAACGGGAAAAATGATTCAATTTTTCACTTTCGAAAATTCGTGTTTTTTCGTGTAATTTGCGGCCCTGGATCGATTTCGACTGGTCCCGGGTCCTGGAAACGCATAATTTTCGAGATATCGACGTTGGAAGGTGAAAATGATGAAATCTTTTGTGCTATGAAATTCGTGTTTTTGAGTGTAATTTGCGGCCCTGAATCGATTTCGACTGGTCCCGGGTCCTGGAAACGCATAATTTCCGAGATATCGACGTTGGAAGGTGGAAATGATGAAATTTTTCGCTTTCGAAAATTCGTGTTTTTTCGTGTAATTTGCGGCCCTGAATCGATTTCGACTGGTCCCGGGTCCTGGAAACGCATAATTTTCGAGATATCGACGTTGGAAGGTGAAAATGATGAAATTTTTTGTGCCACGAAATTCGTGTTTTTTCGTGTAATCTGCGGCCCTGAATCGATTGCGACAAGTCCCGGGTCCTGAAATCGCATCATTCTCGAGATATCGACATGGAAACGTGAAAAATGATTCAATTTTTCACTTTCGAAAATTCGTGTTTTTTCGTGTAATTTGCGGCCCTGAATCGACTGCGACGGGTCCCGGGTCCTGGAAACGCATAATTTTCGAGATATCGACGTTGGAAGGTGAAAATGATGAAATTTTTTGTGCCACGAAATTCGTGTTTTTTCGTGTAATCTGCGGCCCTGAATCGATTGCGACGGGTCCCGGGTCCTGGAAACGCATAATTTTCGAGATATCGACATGGAAACATGAAAAATGATTCAATTTTTCACTTTCGAAAATTCGTGTTTTTTCGTGTAATTTGCGGCCCTGAATCGATTGCGACGGGTCCCGGGTCCTGGAAACGCATAATTTTCGAGATATCGACGTTGGAAGGTGAAAATGATGAAATTTTTGTGCCACGAAATTCGTGTTTTTTCGTGTAATCTGCGGCCCTGAATCGATTGCGACGGGTCCCGGGTCCTGGAAACGCATAATTTTCGAGATATCGACGTTGGAAGGTGAAAATGATGAAATTTTTTGTGCCACGAGATTCGTGTTTTTTCGTGTAACCTGCGGCCCTGAATCGATTGCGACGGGTCCCGGGTCCTGGAAACGCATAATTTTCGAGATATCGACATGGAAACGTGAAAAATGATTCAATTTTTCACTTTCGAAAATTCGTGTTTTTAAGTGTAATTTGCGGCCCTGAATCGATTGCGACGGGTCCCGGGTCCTGGAAACGCATAATTTTTGAGATATCGACGTTGGAAGGTGAAAATGATGAAATTTTTTGTGCCACGAAATTCGTGTTTTTTCGTGTAACCTGCGGCCCTGAATCGATTGCGACGGGTCCCGGGTCCTGGAAACGCATAATTTTCGAGATATCGACGTTGGAAGGTGAAAATGATGAAATTTTTTGTGCTAGGAAATTCGTGTTTTTTCGTGTAATTTGCGGCCCTGAATCGATTTCGACTGGTCCCGGGTCCTGGAAACGCATAATTTTCGAGATATCGACGTTGGAAGGTGAAAATGATGAAATTTTTTGTGCCACGAAATTCGTGTTTTTTCGTGTAATTTGCGGCCCTGAATCGATTGCGACGGGTCCCGAGTCCTGGAAACGCATAATTTTCGAGATATCGACATGGAAACGTGAAAAATGATTCAATTTTTCACTTTCGAAAATTCGTGTTTTTTCGTGTAATCTGCGGCCCTAAATCGATTGCGACGGGTCCCGGGTCCTGGAAACGCATAATTTTCGAGATATCGACGTTGGAAGGTGAAAATGATGAAATTTTTTGTGCCACGAAATTCGTGTTTTTTCGTGTAACCTGCGGCCCTGAATCGATTGCGACGGGTCCCGGGTCCTGGAAACGCATAATTTTCGAGATATCGACATGGAAACGTGAAAAATGATTCAATTTTTCACTTTCGAAAATTCGTGTTTTTAAGTGTAATTTGCGGCCCTGAATCGATTGCGACGGGTCCCGGGTCCTGGAAACGCATAATTTTCGAGATATCGACGTTGGAAGGTGAAAATGATGTAATTTTTTGTGCCACGAAATTCGTGTTTTTTCGTGTAACCTGCGGCCCTGAATCGATTGCGACGGGTCCCGGGTCCTGGAAACGCATAATTTTCGAGATATCGACGTTGGAAGGTGAAAATGATGAAATTTTTTGTGCTAGGAAATTCGTGTTTTTTCGTGTAATTTGCGGCCCTGAATCGATTGCGACGGGTCCCGGGTCCTGGAAACGCATAATTTTCGAGATATCGACATGGAAACGTGAAAAATGATTCAATTTTTCACTTCCGAAAATTCGTGTTTTCAAGTGTAATTTGCGGCCCTGAATCGATTTCGACGGGTCCCGGGTCCTGGAAACGCATAATTTTCGAGATATCGACGTTGGAAGGTGAAAATGATGGAATTTTTTGTGCCACGAAATTCGTGTTTTTTCGCGTAATCTGCGGCCCTGAATCGATTGCGACGGGTCCCGGGTCCTGGAAACGCATAATTTTCGAGATATCGACATGGAAACATAAAAAATGATTCAATTTTTCACTTTCGAAAATTCGTGTTTTTTCGTGTAATTTGCGGCCCTGAATCGATTTCGACTGGTCCCGGGTCCTGGAAACGCATAATTTTCGAGATATCGACGTTGGAAGGTGAAAATGATGGAATTTTTTGTGCCACGAAATTCGTGTTTTTTCGCGTAATCTGCGGCCCTGAATCGATTGCGACGGGTCCCGGGTCCTGGAAACGCATAATTTTCGAGATATCGACATGGAAACATGAAAAATGATTCAATTTTTCACTTTCGAAAATTCGTGTTTTTTCGTGTAATTTGCGGCCCTGAATCGATTTTGACTGGTACCGGGTCCTGGAAACGCATAATTTCCGAGATATCGACGTTGGAAGGTGAAAATGATGAAATTTTTCGCTTTCGAAAATTCGTGTTTTTTCGTGTAATTTGCGGCCCTGAATCGATTTCGACTGGTCCCGGGTCCTGGAAACGCATAATTTTCGAGATATCGACGTTGGAAGGTGAAAATGATGGAATTTTTTGTGCCACGAAATTCGTGTTTTTTCGCGTAATCTGCGGCCCTGAATCGATTGCGACGGGTCCCGGGTCCTGGAAACGCATAATTTTCGAGATATCGACATGGAAACATGAAAAATGATTCAATTTTTCACTTTCGAAAATTCGTGTTTTTTCGTGTAATTTGCGGCCCTGAATCGATTTCGACTGGTCCCGGGTCCTGGAAACGCATAATTTTCGAGATATCGACGTTGGAAGGTGAAAATGATGAAATTTTTTGTGCTAGGAAATTCGTCTTTTTTCGTGTAATTTGCGGCCCTGAATCGATTTCGACTGATCCCGGGTCCTGGAAACGCATAATTTTCGAGATATCGACATGGAAACATAAAAAATGATTCAATTTTTCACTTTCGAAAATTCGTGTTTTTTCGTGTAATTTACGGCCCTGAATCGATTGCGACGGGTCCCGGGTCCTGGAAACGCATAATTTTCGAGATATCGACGTTGGAAGGTGAAAATGATGAAATTTTTTGTGCTAGGAAATTCGTGTTTTTTCGTGTAATTTGCGGCCCTGAATCGATTTCGACTGGTCCCGGGTCCTGGAAACGTATAATTTCCGAGATATCGACGTTGGAAGGTGAAAATGATGAAATTTTTTGTGCTACGAAATTCGTGTTTTTTCGTGTAATTTGCGGCCCTGAATCGATTTCGACTGGTCCCGGGTCCTGGAAACGCATAATTTTCGAGATATCGACGTTGGAAGGTGAAAATGACTAAATTTTTTGTGCCACGAAATTCGTGTTTTTTCGTGTAACCTGCGGCCCTGAATCGATTGCGACGGGTCCCAGGTCCTGGAAACGCATAATTTTCGAAATATCGACATGGAAACGTGAAGAATGATTCAATTTTTCACTTTCGAAAATTCGTGTTTTTTCGTGTAATTTGCGGCCCTGAATCGATTTCGACTGGTCCCGGGTCCTGGAAACGCATAATTCTCGAGATATCGACGTTGGAAGGTGAAAATGATGAAATTTTTTGTGCTAGGAAATTCGTGTTTTTTCGTGTAATTTGCGGCCCTGAATCGATTTCGACTGGTCCCGGGTCCTGGAAACGCATAATTTTCGAGATATCGACGTTGGAAGGTGAAAATGATGAAATTTTTTGTGCCACGAAATTCGTGTTTTTTTGTGTAATCTGCGGCCCTGAATCGATTGCGACGGGTCCCGGGTCCTGGAAACGCATAATTTTCGAGATATCGACATGGAAACGGGAAAAATGATTCAATTTTTCACTTTCGAAAATTCGTGTTTTTTCGTGTAATCTGCGGCCCTGAATCGATTGCGACGGGTCCCGGGTCCTGGAAACGCATAATTTTCGAGATATCGACATGGAAACGTGAAAAATGATTCAATTTTTCACTTTCGAAAATTCGTGTTTTCAAGTGTAATTTGCGGCCCTGAATCGATTTCGACTGGTCCCGGGTCCTGGAAACGCATAATTTTCGAGATATCGACGTTGGAAGGTGAAAATGATGAAATTTTTTGTGCCACGAAATTCGTGTTTTTTCGTGTAATCTGCGGCCCTGAATCGATTGCGACGGGTCCCGGGTCCTGGAAACGCATAATTTTCGAGATATCGACATGAAAACGTGACAAATGATTTAATTTTTCACTTTCGAAAATTCGTGTTTTTTCGTGTAATTTGCGGCCCTGAATCGATTTCGACTGGTCCCGGGTCCTGGAAACGCATAATTTCCGAGATATCGACGTTGGAAGGTGAAAATGACTAAATTTTTTGTGCCACGAAATTCGTGTTTTTTCGTGTAACCTGCGGCCCTGAATCGATTGCGACGGGTCCCAGGTCCTGGAAACGCATAATTTTCGAAATATCGACATGGAAACGTGAAAAATGATTCAATTTTTCACTTTCGAAAATTCGTGTTTTTTCGTGTAATTTGCGGCCCTGAATCGATTTCGACTGGAAACGCATAATTCTCGAGATATCGACGTTGGAAGGTGAAAATGATGAAATTTTTTGTGCTAGGAAATTCGTGTTTTTTCGTGTAATTTGCGGCCCTGAATCGATTTCGACTGGTCCCGGGTCCTGGAAACGCATAATTTTCGAGATATCGACGTTGGAAGGTGAAAATGATGAAATTTTTCGTGCCACGAAATTCGTGTTTTTTCGAGTAACCTGCGGCCCTGAATCGATTGCGACGGGTCCCGGGTCCTGGAAACGCATAATTTTCGAGATATCGACATGGAAACGGGAAAAATGATTCAATTTTTCACTTTCGAAAATTCGTGTTTTTTCGTGTAATTTGCGGCCCTGGATCGATTTCGACTGGTCCCGGGTCCTGGAAACGCATAATTTTCGAGATATCGACGTTGGAAGGTGAAAATGATGAAATCTTTTGTGCTATGAAATTCGTGTTTTTGAGTGTAATTTGCGGCCCTGAATCGATTTCGACTGGTCCCGGGTCCTGGAAACGCATAATTTCCGAGATATCGACGTTGGAAGGTGGAAATGATGAAATTTTTCGCTTTCGAAAATTCGTGTTTTTTCGTGTAATTTGCGGCCCTGAATCGATTTCGACTGGTCCCGGGTCCTGGAAACGCATAATTTTCGAGATATCGACGTTGGAAGGTGAAAATGATGAAATTTTTTGTGCCACGAAATTCGTGTTTTTTCGTGTAATCTGCGGCCCTGAATCGATTGCGACAAGTCCCGGGTCCTGAAATCGCATCATTCTCGAGATATCGACATGGAAACGTGAAAAATGATTCAATTTTTCACTTTCGAAAATTCGTGTTTTTTCGTGTAATTTGCGGCCCTGAATCGACTGCGACGGGTCCCGGGTCCTGGAAACGCATAATTTTCGAGATATCGACGTTGGAAGGTGAAAATGATGAAATTTTTTGTGCCACGAAATTCGTGTTTTTTCGTGTAATCTGCGGCCCTGAATCGATTGCGACGGGTCCCGGGTCCTGGAAACGCATAATTTTCGAGATATCGACATGGAAACATGAAAAATGATTCAATTTTTCACTTTCGAAAATTCGTGTTTTTTCGTGTAATTTGCGGCCCTGAATCGATTGCGACGGGTCCCGGGTCCTGGAAACGCATAATTTTCGAGATATCGACGTTGGAAGGTGAAAATGATGAAATTTTTGTGCCACGAAATTCGTGTTTTTTCGTGTAATCTGCGGCCCCGAATCGATTGCGACGGGTCCCGGGTCCTGGAAACGCATAATTTTCGAGATATCGACGTTGGAAGGTGAAAATGATGAAATTTTTTGTGCCACGAGATTCGTGTTTTTTCGTGTAACCTGCGGCCCTGAATCGATTGCGACGGGTCCCGGGTCCTGGAAACGCATAATTTTCGAGATATCGACATGGAAACGTGAAAAATGATTCAATTTTTCACTTTCGAAAATTCGTGTTTTTAAGTGTAATTTGCGGCCCTGAATCGATTGCGACGGGTCCCGGGTCCTGGAAACGCATAATTTTTGAGATATCGACGTTGGAAGGTGAAAATGATGAAATTTTTTGTGCCACGAAATTCGTGTTTTTTCGTGTAACCTGCGGCCCTGAATCGATTGCGACGGGTCCCGGGTCCTGGAAACGCATAATTTTCGAGATATCGACGTTGGAAGGTGAAAATGATGAAATTTTTTGTGCTAGGAAATTCGTGTTTTTTCGTGTAATTTGCGGCCCTGAATCGATTTCGACTGGTCCCGGGTCCTGGAAACGCATAATTTTCGAGATATCGACGTTGGAAGGTGAAAATGATGAAATTTTTTGTGCCACGAAATTCGTGTTTTTTCGTGTAATTTGCGGCCCTGAATCGATTGCGACGGGTCCCGAGTCCTGGAAACGCATAATTTTCGAGATATCGACATGGAAACGTGAAAAATGATTCAATTTTTCACTTTCGAAAATTCGTGTTTTTTCGTGTAATCTGCGGCCCTAAATCGATTGCGACGGGTCCCGGGTCCTGGAAACGCATAATTTTCGAGATATCGACGTTGGAAGGTGAAAATGATGAAATTTTTTGTGCCACGAAATTCGTGTTTTTTCGTGTAACCTGCGGCCCTGAATCGATTGCGACGGGTCCCGGGTCCTGGAAACGCATAATTTTCGAGATATCGACATGGAAACGTGAAAAATGATTCAATTTTTCACTTTCGAAAATTCGTGTTTTTAAGTGTAATTTGCGGCCCTGAATCGATTGCGACGGGTCCCGGGTCCTGGAAACGCATAATTTTCGAGATATCGACGTTGGAAGGTGAAAATGATGTAATTTTTTGTGCCACGAAATTCGTGTTTTTTCGTGTAACCTGCGGCCCTGAATCGATTGCGACGGGTCCCGGGTCCTGGAAACGCATAATTTTCGAGATATCGACGTTGGAAGGTGAAAATGATGAAATTTTTTGTGCTAGGAAATTCGTGTTTTTTCGTGTAATTTGCGGCCCTGAATCGATTTCGACTGGTCCCGGTTCCTGGAAACGCATAATTTTCGAGATATCGACGTTGGAAGGTGAAAATGATGAAATTTTTTGTGCCACGAAATTCGTGTTTTTTCGTGTAATTTGCGGCCCTGAATCGATTGCGACGGGTCCCGGGTCCTGGAAACGCATAATTTTCGAGATATCGACGTTGGAAGGTGAGAATGATGAAATTTTTTGTGCTAGGAAATTCGTGTTTTTTCGTGTAATTTGCGGCCCTGAATCGATTGCGACGGGTCCCGGGTCCTAGAAACGCATAATTTTCAAGATATCGACATGGAAACGTGAAAAATGATTCAATTTTTCACTTTCGAAAATTCGTGTTTTTTCGTGTAATCTGCGGATCTAAATCGATTGCGACGGGTCCCGGGTCCTGGAAACGCATAATTTTCGAGATATCGACGTTGGAAGGTGAGAATGATGAAATTTTTTGTGCTAGGAAATTCGTGTTTTTTCGTGTAATTTGCGGCCCTGAATCGATTGCGACGGGTCCCGGGTCCTAGAAACGCATAATTTTCGAGATATCGACATGGAAACGTGAAAAATGATTCAATTTTTCACTTTCGAAAATTCGTGTTTTTTCGTGTAATCTGCGGATCTAAATCGATTGCGACGGGTCCCGGGTCCTGGAAACGCATAATTTTCGAGATATCGACGTTGGAAGGTGAAAATGATGAAATTTTTTGTGCCACGAAATTCGTGTTTTTTCGTGTAACCTGCGGCCCTGAATCGATTGCGACGGGTCCCGGGTCCTGGAAACGCATAATTTTCGAGATATCGACATGGAAACGTGAAAAATGAGTCAATTTTTCACTTTCGAAAATTCGTGTTTTTAAGTGTAATTTGCGGCCCTGAATCGATTGCGACGGGTCCCGGGTCCTGGAAACGCATAATTTTCGAGATATCGACGTTGGAAGGTGAAAATGATGAAATTTTTTGTGCCACGAAATTCGTGTTTTTTCGTGTAACCTGCGGCCCTGAATCGATTGCGACGGGTCCCGGGTCCTGGAAACGCATAATTTTCGAGATATCGACGTTGGAAGGTGAAAATGATGAAATTTTTTGTGCTAGGAAATTCGTGTTTTTTCGTGTAATTTGCGGCCCTGAATCGATTGCGACGGGTCCCGGGTCCGGGAAACGCATAATTTTCGAGATATCGACATGGAAACGTGAAAAATGATTCAATTTTTCACTTTCGAAAATTCGTGTTTTCAAGCGTAATTTGCGGCCCTGAATCGATTGCGACGGGTCCCGGGTCCTGGAAACGCATAATTTTCGAGATATCGACATGGAAACATGGAAAATGATTCAATTTTTCACTTTCGAAAATTCGTGTTTTTTCGTGTAATTTGCGGCCCTGAATCGATTGCGACGGGTCCCGGGTCCTGGAAACGCATAATTTTCGAGATATCGACGTTGGAAGGTGAAAATGATGAAATTTTTTGTGCCACGAAATTCGTGTTTTTTCGTGTAATCTGCGGCCCTGAATCGATTGCGACGGGTCCCGGGTCCTGGCAACGCATAATTTTCGAGATATCGACATGGAAACGTGAAAAATGATTCAATTTTTCACTTTCGAAAATTCGTGTTTTTAAGTGTAATTTGCGGCCCTGAATCGATTGCGACGGGTCCCGGGTCCTGGAAACGCATGATTTTCGAGATATCGACGTTGGAAGGTGAAAATGATGAAATTTTTTGTGCCACGAAATTCGTGTTTTTTCGTGTAACCTGCGGCCCTGAATCGATTGCGACGGGTCCCGGGTCCTGAAAACGCATAATTTTCGAGATATCGACATGGAAACGTGAAAAATGATTCAATTTTTCACTTTCGAAAATTCGTGTTTTCAAGTGTAATTTGCGGCCCTGAATCGATTGCGACGGGTCCCGGGTCCTGGAAACGCATAATTTTCGAGATATCGACGTTGGAAGGTGAAAATGATGAAATTTTTTGTGCTAGGAAATTCGTGTTTTTTCGTGTAATTTGCGGCCCTGAATCGATTTCGACTGGTCCCGGGTCCTGGAAACGCATAATTTTCGAGATATCGACGTTGGAAGGTGAAAATGATGAAATTTTTTGTGCCACGAAATTCGTGTTTTTTCGTGTAATTTGCGGCCCTGAATCGATTGCGACGGGTCCCGAGTCCTGGAAACGCATAATTTTCGAGATATCGACATGGAAACGTGAAAAATGATTCAATTTTTCACTTTCGAAAATTCGTGTTTTTTCGTGTAATCTGCGGCCCTAAATCGATTGCGACGGGTCCCGGGTCCTGGAAACGCATAATTTTCGAGATATCGACGTTGGAAGGTCAAAATGATGAAATTTTTTGTGCCACGAAATTCGTGTTTTTTCGTGTAACCTGCGGCCCTGAATCGATTGCGACGGGTCCCGGGTCCTGGAAACGCATAATTTTCGAGATATCGACATGGAAACGTGAAAAATGATTCAATTTTTCACTTTCGAAAATTCGTGTTTTTAAGTGTAATTTGCGGCCCTGAATCGATTGCGACGGGTCCCGGGTCCTGGAAACGCATAATTTTCGAGATATCGACGTTGGAAGGTGAAAATGATGTAATTTTTTGTGCCACGAAATTCGTGTTTTTTCGTGTAACCTGCGGCCCTGAATCGATTGCGACGGGTCCCGGGTCCTGGAAACGCATAATTTTCGAGATATCGACGTTGGAAGGTGAAAATGATGAAATTTTTTGTGCTAGGAAATTCGTGTTTTTTCGTGTAATTTGCGGCCCTGAATCGATTGCGACGGGTCCCGGGTCCTAGAAACGCATAATTTCCGAGATATCGACGTTGGAAGGTGAAAATGATGAAATTTTTTGTGCCACGAAATTCGTGTTTTTTCGTGTAACCTGCGGCCCTGAATCGATTGCGACGGGTCCCGGGTCCTGGAAACGCATAATTTTCGAAATATCGACATGGAAACGTGAAAAATGATTCAATTTTTCACTTTCGAAAATTCGTGTTTTTTTGTGTAATTTGCGGCCCTGAATCGATTTCGACTGGTCCCGGGTCCTGGAAACGCATAATTTTCGAGATATCGACGTTGGAAGGTGAAAATGATGAAATTTTTTGTGCTAGGAAATTCGTGTTTTTTCGTGTGATTTGCGGCCCTGAATCGATTTCGACTGGTCCCGGGTCCTGGAAACGCATAATTTTCGAGATATCGACGTTGGAAGGTGAAAATGATGAAATTTTTTGTGCCACGAAATTCGTGTTTTTTCGTGTAATCTGCGGCCCTGAATCGATTGCGACGGGTCCCGGGTCCTGGAAACGCATAATTTTCGAGATATCGACATGGAAACGTGAAAAATGATTCAATTTTTCACTTTCGAAAATTCGTGTTTTTTCGTGTAATTTGCGGCCCTGAATCGATTGCGACGGGTCCCGGGTCCTGGAAACGCATAATTTTCGAGATATCGACGTTGGAAGGTGAAAATGATGAAATTTTTTGTGCCACGAAATTCGTGTTTTTTCGTGTAATCTGCGGATCTAAATCGATTGCGACGGGTCCCGGGTCCTGGAAACGCATAATTTTCGAGATATCGACGTTGGAAGGTGAGAATGATGAAATTTTTTGTGCTAGGAAATTCGTGTTTTTTCGTGTAATTTGCGGCCCTGAATCGATTGCGACGGGTCCCGGGTCCTAGAAACGCATAATTTTCGAGATATCGACATGGAAACGTGAAAAATGATTCAATTTTTCACTTTCGAAAATTCGTGTTTTTTCGTGTAATCTGCGGATCTAAATCGATTGCGACGGGTCCCGGGTCCTGGAAACGCATAATTTTCGAGATATCGACGTTGGAAGGTGAAAATGATGAAATTTTTTGTGCCACGAAATTCGTGTTTTTTCGTGTAACCTGCGGCCCTGAATCGATTGCGACGGGTCCCGGGTCCTGGAAACGCATAATTTTCGAGATATCGACATGGAAACGTGAAAAATGATTCAATTTTTCACTTTCGAAAATTCGTGTTTTTAAGTGTAATTTGCGGCCCTGAATCGATTGCGACGGGTCCCGGGTCCTGGAAACGCATAATTTTCGAGATATCGACGTTGGAAGGTGAAAATGATGAAATTTTTTGTGCCACGAAATTCGTGTTTTTTCGTGTAACCTGCGGCCCTGAATCGATTGCGACGGGTCCCGGGTCCTGGAAACGCATAATTTTCGAGATATCGACGTTGGAAGGTGAGAATGATGAAATTTTTTGTGCTAGGAAATTCGTGTTTTTTCGTGTAATTTGCGGCCCTGAATCGATTGCGACGGGTCCCGGGTCCTAGAAACGCATAATTTTCGAGATATCGACATGGAAACGTGAAAAATGATTCAATTTTTCACTTTCGAAAATTCGTGTTTTTTCGTGTAATCTGCGGATCTAAATCGATTGCGACGGGTCCCGGGTCCTGGAAACGCATAATTTTCGAGATATCGACGTTGGAAGGTGAAAATGATGAAATTTTTTGTGCCACGAAATTCGTGTTTTTTCGTGTAACCTGCGGCCCTGAATCGATTGCGACGGGTCCCGGGTCCTGGAAACGCATAATTTTCGAGATATCGACATGGAAACGTGAAAAATGATTCAATTTTTCACTTTCGAAAATTCGTGTTTTTTCGTGTAATTTGCGGCCCTGAATCGATTGCGACGGGTCCCGGGTCCTGGAAACGCATAATTTTCGAGATATCGACGTTGGAAGGTGAAAATGATGAAATTTTTTGTGCCACGAAATTCGTGTTTTTTCGTGTAATCTGCGGATCTAAATCGATTGCGACGGGTCCCGGGTCCTGGAAACGCATAATTTTCGAGATATCGACGTTGGAAGGTGAGAATGATGAAATTTTTTGTGCTAGGAAATTCGTGTTTTTTCGTGTAATTTGCGGCCCTGAATCGATTGCGACGGGTCCCGGGTCCTGGAAACGCATAATTTTCGAGATATCGACGTTGGAAGGTGAAAATGATGAAATTTTTTGTGCTAGGAAATTCGTGTTTTTTCGTGTAATTTGCGGCCCTGAATCGATTTCGACTGGTCCCGGGTCCTGGAAACGCATAATTTTCGAGATATCGACGTTGGACGGTGAAAATGATGAAATTTTTTGTGCCACGAAATTCGTGTTTTTTCGTGTAATTTGCGGCCCTGAATCGATTGCGACGGGTCCCGAGTCCTGGAAACGCATAATTTTCGAGATATCGACGTTGGAAGGTGAAAATGATGAAATTTTTTGTGCTAGGAAATTCGTGTTTTTTCGTGTAATTTGCGGCCCTGAATCGATTGCGACGGGTCCCGGGTCCTGGAAACGCATAATTTTCGAGATATCGACATGGAAACGTGAAAAATGATTCAATTTTTCACTTTCGAAAATTCGTGTTTTTTCGTGTAATCTGCGGCCCTAAATCGATTAGGACGGGTCCCGGGTCCTGGAAACGCATAATTTTCGAGATATCGACGTTGGAAGGTGAAAATGATGAAATTTTTTGTGCCACGAAATTCGTGTTTTTTCGTGTAACCTGCGGCCCTGAATCGATTGCGACGGGTCCCGGGTCCTGGAAACGCATAATTTTCGAGATATCGACATGGAAACGTGAAAAATGATTCAATTTTTCACTTTCGAAAATTCGTGTTTTTAAGTGTAATTTGCGGCCCTGAATCGATTGCGACGGGTCCCGGGTCCTGGAAACGCATAATTTTCGAGATATCGACGTTGGAAGGTGAAAATGATGTAATTTTTTGTGCCACGAAATTCGTGTTTTTTCGTGTAACCTGCGGCCCTGAATCGATTGCGACGGGTCCCGGGTCCTGGAAACGCATAATTTTCGAGATATCGACGTTGGAAGGTGAAAATGATGAAATTTTTTGTGCTAGGAAATTCGTGTTTTTTCGTGTAATTTGCGGCCCTGAATCGATTGCGACGGGTCCCGGGTCCTAGAAACGCATAATTTTCGAGATATCGACATGGAAACGTGAAAAATGATTCAATTTTTCACTTTCGAAAATTCGTGTTTTTTCGTGTAATCTGCGGATCTAAATCGATTGCGACGGCTCCCGGGTCCTGGAAACGCATAATTTTCGAGATATCGACGTTGGAAGGTGAGAATGATGAAATTTTTTGTGCTAGGAAATTCGTGTTTTTTCGTGTAATTTGCGGCCCTGAATCGATTGCGACGGGTCCCGGGTCCTAGAAACGCATAATTTTCGAGATATCGACATGGAAACGTGAAAAATGATTCAATTTTTCACTTTCGAAAATTCGTGTTTTTTCGTGTAATCTGCGGATCTAAATCGATTGCGACGGGTCCCGGGTCCTGGAAACGCATAATTTTCGAGATATCGACGTTGGAAGGTGAAAATGATGAAATTTTTTGTGCCACGAAATTCGTGTTTTTTCGTGTAACCTGCGGCCCTGAATCGATTGCGACGGGTCCCGGGTCCTGGAAACGCATAATTTTCGAGATATCGACATGGAAACGTGAAAAATGATTCAATTTTTCACTTTCGAAAATTCGTGTTTTTAAGTGTAATTTGCGGCCCTGAATCGATTGCGACGGGTCCCGGGTCCTGGAAACGCATAATTTTCGAGATATCGACGTTGGAAGGTGAAAATGATGAAATTTTTTGTGCCACGAAATTCGTGTTTTTTCGTGTAACCTGCGGCCCTGAATCGATTGCGACGGGTCCCGGGTCCTGGAAACGCATAATTTTCGAGATATCGACGTTGGAAGGTGAAAATGATGAAATTTTTTGTGCTAGGAAATTCGTGTTTTTTCGTGTAATTTGCGGCCCTGAATCGATTGCGACGGGTCCCGGGTCCTGGAAACGCATAATTTTCGAGATATCGACATGGAAACGTGAAAAATGATTCAATTTTTCACTTTCGAAAATTCGTGTTTTCAAGCGTAATTTGCGGCCCTGAATCGATTGCGACGGGTCCCGGGTCCTGGAAACGCATAATTTTCGAGATATCGACATGGAAACATGGAAAATGATTCAATTTTTCACTTTCGAAAATTCGTGTTTTTTCGTGTAATTTGCGGCCCTGAATCGATTGCGACGGGTCCCGGGTCCTGGAAACGCATAATTTTCGAGATATCGACGTTGGAAGGTGAAAATGATGAAATTTTTTGTGCCACGAAATTCGTGTTTTTTCGTGTAATCTGCGGCCCTGAATCGATTGCGACGGGTCCCGGGTCCTGGAAACGCATAATTTTCGAGATATCGACATGGAAACGTGAAAAATGATTCAATTTTTCACTTTCGAAAATTCGTGTTTTTAAGTGTAATTTGCGGCCCTGAATCGATTGCGACGGGTCCCGGGTCCTGGAAACGCATAATTTTCGAGATATCGACGTTGGAAGGTGAAAATGATGAAATTTTTTGTGCCACGAAATTCGTGTTTTTTCGTGTAACCTGCGGCCCTGAATCGATTGCGACGGGTCCCGGGTCCTGAAAACGCATAATTTTCGAGATATCGACATGGAAACGTGAAAAATGATTCAATTTTTCACTTTCGAAAATTCGTGTTTTCAAGTGTAATTTGCGGCCCTGAATCGATTGCGACGGGTCCCGGGTCCTGGAAACGCATAATTTTCAAGATATCGACATGGAAACGTGAAAAATGATTCAATTTTTCGCTTTCGAAAATTCGTGTTTTTTCGTGTAATTTGCGGCCCTGAATCGATTTCGACTGGTCCCGGGTCCTGGAAACGCATAATTTCCGAGATATCGACGTTGGAAGGTGAAAATGATGAAATTTTTTGTGCCACGAAATTCGTGTTTTTTCGTGTAACCTGCGGCCCTGAATCGATTGCGACGGGTCCTGGGTCCTGGAAACGCATAATTTTCGAAATATCGACATGGAAACGTGAAAAATGATTCAATTTTTCACTTTCGAAAATTCGTGTTTTTTTGTGTAATTTGCGGCCCTGAATCGATTTCGACTGGTCCCGGGTCCTGGAAACGCATAATTTTCGAGATATCGACGTTGGAAGGTGAAAATGATGAAATTTTTTGTGCTAGGAAATTCGTGTTTTTTCGTGTGATTTGCGGCCCTGAATCGATTTCGACTGGTCCCGGGTCCTGGAAACGCATAATTTTCGAGATATCGACGTTGGAAGGTGAAAATGATGAAATTTTTTGTGCCACGAAATTCGTGTTTTTTCGTGTAATCTGCGGCCCTGAATCGATTGCGACGGGTCCCGGGTCCTGGAAACGCATAATTTTCGAGATATCGACATGGAAACGTGAAAAATGATTCAATTTTTCACTTTCGAAAATTCGTGTTTTTTCGTGTAATTTGCGGCCCTGAATCGATTGCGACGGGTCCCGGGTCCTGGAAACGCATAATTTTCGAGATATCGACGTTGGAAGGTGAAAATGATGAAATTTTTTGTGCCACGAAATTCACGTTTTTTCGTGTAACCTGCGGCCCTGAATCGATTTCGACGGGTCCCGGGTCCTGGAAACGCATAATTTTCGAGATATCGACATGGAAACGTGAAAAATGATTCAATTTTTCACTTTCGAAAATTCGTGTTTTTTCGTGTAATTTGCGGCCCTGAATCGATTTCGACTGGTACCGGGTCCTGGAAACGCATAATTTCCGAGATATCGACGTTGGAAGGTGAAAATGATGAAATTTTTCGCTTTCGAAAATTCGTGTTTTTTCGTGTAATTTGCGGCCCTGAATCGATTTCGACTGGTCCCGGGTCCTGGAAACGCATAATTTTCGAGATATCGACGTTGGAAGGTGAAAATGATGGAATTTTTTGTGCCACGAAATTCGTGTTTTTTCGTGTAATCTGCGGCCCTGAATCGATTGCGACGGGTCCCGGGTCCTGAAATCGCATCATTCTCGAGATATCGACATGGAAACGTGAAAAATAATTCAATTTTTCACTTTCGAAAATTCGTGTTTTTTCGTGTAATTTGCGGCCCTGAATCGACTGCGACGGGTCCCGGGTCCTGGAAACGCATAATTTTCGAAATATCGACATGGAAACGTGAAAAATGATTCAATTTTTCACTTTCGAAAATTCGTGTTTTTTCGTGTAATTTGCGGCCCTGAATCGATTTCGACTGGTCCCGGGTCCTGGAAACGCATAATTTTCGAGATATCGACGTTGGAAGGTGAAAATGATGAAATTTTTCGTGCTACGAAATTCGTGTTTTTTCGTGTAATTTGCGGCCCTGAATCGATTGCGACGGGTCCCGGGTCCTGGAAACGCATAATTTTCGAGATATCGACGTTGGAAGGTGAAAATGATGAAATTTTTTGTGCCACGAAATTCGTGTTTTTTCGTGTAATCTGCGGATCTAAATCGATTGCGACGGGTCCCGGGTCCTGGAAACGCATAATTTTCGAGATATCGACGTTGGAAGGTGAGAATGATGAAATTTTTTGTGCTAGGAAATTCGTGTTTTTTCGTGTAATTTGCGGCCCTGAATCGATTGCGACGGGTCCCGGGTCCTAGAAACGCATAATTTTCGAGATATCGACATGGAAACGTGAAAAATGATTCAATTTTTCACTTTCGAAAATTCGTGTTTTTTCGTGTAATCTGCGGATCTAAATCGATTGCGACGGGTCCCGGGTCCTGGAAACGCATAATTTTCGAGATATCGACGTTGGAAGGTGAAAATGATGAAATTTTTTGTGCCACGAAATTCGTGTTTTTTCGTGTAACCTGCGGCCCTGAATCGATTGCGACGGGTCCCGGGTCCTGGAAACGCATAATTTTCGAGATATCGACATGGAAACGTGAAAAATGATTCAATTTTTCACTTTCGAAAATTCGTGTTTTTAAGTGTAATTTGCGGCCCTGAATCGATTGCGACGGGTCCCGGGTCCTGGAAACGCATAATTTTCGAGATATCGACGTTGGAAGGTGAAAATGATGAAATTTTTTGTGCCACGAAATTCGTGTTTTTTCGTGTAACCTGCGGCCCTGAATCGATTGCGACGGGTCCCGGGTCCTGGAAACGCATAATTTTCGAGATATCGACGTTGGAAGGTGAAAATGATGAAATTTTTTGTGCTAGGAAATTCGTGTTTTTTCGTGTAATTTGCGGCCCTGAATCGATTGCGACGGGTCCCGGGTCCTGGAAACGCATAATTTTCGAGATATCGACATGGAAACGTGAAAAATGATTCAATTTTTCACTTTCGAAAATTCGTGTTTTCAAGCGTAATTTGCGGCCCTGAATCGATTGCGACGGGTCCCGGGTCCTGGAAACGCATAATTTTCGAGATATCGACATGGAAACATGGAAAATGATTCAATTTTTCACTTTCGAAAATTCGTGTTTTTTCGTGTAATTTGCGGCCCTGAATCGATTGCGACGGGTCCCGGGTCCTGGAAACGCATAATTTTCGAGATATCGACGTTGGAAGGTGAAAATGATGAAATTTTTTGTGCCACGAAATTCGTGTTTTTTCGTGTAATCTGCGGCCCTGAATCGATTGCGACGGGTCCCGGGTCCTGGAAACGCATAATTTTCGAGATATCGACGTGAAAACGTGAAAAATGATTCAATTTTTCCCTTTCGAAAATTCGTGTTTTTTCGTGGAATTTGCGGCCCTGAATCGATTTCGACTGGTCCCGGGTCCTGGAAACGCATAATTTCCGAGATATCGACGTTGGAAGGTGAAAATGATGAAATTTTTTGTGCCACGAAATTCGTGTTTTTTCGTGTAACCTGCGGCCCTGAATCGATTGCGACGGGTCCCGGGTCCTGGAAACGCATAATTTTCGAAATATCGACATGGAAACGTGAAAAATGATTCAATTTTTCACTTTCGAAAATTCGTGTTTTTTTGTGTAATTTGCGGCCCTGAATCGATTTCGACTGGTCCCGGGTCCTGGAAACGCATAATTTTCGAGATATTGACATTGGAAGGTGAAAATGATGAAATTTTTTGTGCTACGAAATTCGTGTTTTTTCGTGTAATTTGCGGCCCTGAATCGATTGCGACGGATCCCGGGTCCTGGAAACGCATAATTTTCGAGATATCGACATGGAAACGTGAAAAATGATTCAATTTTTCACTTTCGAAAATTCGTGTTTTTTTGTGTAATTTGCGGCCCTGAATCGATTGCGACGGGTCCCGGGTCCTGGAAACGCATAATTTTCGGGATATCGACGTTGGAAGGTGAAAATGATGAAACATTTTGTGCTAGGAAATTCGTGTTTTTTCGTGTAATTTGCGGCCCTGAATCGATTGCGAAGGGTCCCGGGTCCTGGAAACGCATAATTTTCGAGATATCGACATGGAAACGTGAAAAATGATTCAATTTTTCACTTTCGAAAATTCGTGTTTTTTCGTGTAATCTGCGGCCCTGAATCGATTGCGACGGGTCCCGGGTCCTGGAAACGCATAATTTTCGAGATATCGACATGGAAACGGGAAAAATGATTCAATTTTTCACTTTCGAAAATTCGTGTTTTTTCGTGTAATTTGCGGCCCTGAATCGATTTCGACTGGTCCCGGGTCCTGGAAACGCATAATTTTCGAGATATCGACGTTGGAAGGTGAAAATGATGAAATCTTTTGTGCTATGAAATTCGTGTTTTTGAGTGTAATTTGCGGCCCTGAATCGATTTCGACTGGTCCCGGGTCCTGGAAACGCATAATTTTCGAGATATCGACGTTGGAAGGTGAAAATGATGAAATTTTTTGTGCTAGGAAATTCGTGTTTTTTCGTGTGATTTGCGGCCCTGAATCGATTTCGACTGGTCCCGGGTCCTGGAAACGCATAATTTTCGAGATATCGACGTTGGAAGGTGAAAATGATGAAATTTTTTGTGCCACGAAATTCGTGTTTTTTCGTGTAATCTGCGGCCCTGAATCGATTGCGACGGGTCCCGGGTCCTGGAAACGCATAATTTTCGAGATATCGACATGGAAACGTGAAAAATGATTCAATTTTTCACTTTCGAAAATTCGTGTTTTTTCGTGTAATTTGCGGCCCTGAATCGATTGCGACGGGTCCCGGGTCCTGGAAACGCATAATTTTCGAGATATCGACGTTGGAAGGTGAAAATGATGAAATTTTTTGTGCCACGAAATTCACGTTTTTTCGTGTAACCTGCGGCCCTGAATCGATTTCGACGGGTCCCGGGTCCTGGAAACGCATAATTTTCGAGATATCGACATGGAAACGTGAAAAATGATTCAATTTTTCACTTTCGAAAATTCGTGTTTTTTCGTGTAATTTGCGGCCCTGAATCGATTTCGACTGGTACCGGGTCCTGGAAACGCATAATTTCCGAGATATCGACGTTGGAAGGTGAAAATGATGAAATTTTTCGCTTTCGAAAATTCGTGTTTTTTCGTGTAATTTGCGGCCCTGAATCGATTTCGACTGGTCCCGGGTCCTGGAAACGCATAATTTTCGAGATATCGACGTTGGAAGGTGAAAATGATGGAATTTTTTGTGCCACGAAATTCGTGTTTTTTCGTGTAATCTGCGGCCCTGAATCGATTGCGACGGGTCCCGGGTCCTGAAATCGCATCATTCTCGAGATATCGACATGGAAACGTGAAAAATGATTCAATTTTTCACTTTCGAAAATTCGTGTTTTTTCGTGTAATTTGCGGCCCTGAATCGACTGCGACGGGTCCCGGGTCCTGGAAACGCATAATTTTCGAAATATCGACATGGAAACGTGAAAAATGATTCAATTTTTCACTTTCGAAAATTCGTGTTTTTTCGTGTAATTTGCGGCCCTGAATCGATTTCGACTGGTCCCGGGTCCTGGAAACGCATAATTTTCGAGATATCGACGTTGGAAGGTGAAAATGATGAAATTTTTCGTGCTACGAAATTCGTGTTTTTTCGTGTAATTTGCGGCCCTGAATCGATTGCGACGGGTCCCGGGTCCTGGAAACGCATAATTTTCGAGATATCGACGTTGGAAGGTGAAAATGATGAAATTTTTTGTGCCACGAAATTCGTGTTTTTTCGTGTAATCTGCGGCCCTGAATCGATTGCGACGGGTCCCGGGTCCTGGAAACGTATAATTTTCGAGATATCGACATGGAAACGTGAAAAATGATTCAATTTTTCACTTTCGAAAATTCGTGTTTTTTCGTGTAATTTGCGGCCCTGAATCGATTGCGTCGGGTCCCGGGTCCTGGAAACGCATAATTTTCGAGATATCGACGTTGGAAGGTGAAAATGATGAAATTTTTTGTGCCACGAAATTCGTGTTTTTTCGTGTAACCTGCGGCCCTGAATCGATTGCGACGGGTCCCGGGTCCTGGAAACGCATAATTTTCGAGATATCGACATGAAAACGTGAAAAATGATTCAATTTTTCACTTTCGAAAATTCGTGTTTTTTCGTGTAATTTGCGGCCCTGAATCGATTGCGACGGGTCCCGGGTCCTGGAAACGCATAATTTTCGAGATATCGACATGGAAACATGAAAAATGATTCAATTTTTCACTTTCGAAAATTCGTGTTTTTTCGTGTAATTTGCGGCCCTGAATCGATTTCGACTGGTCCCGGGTCCTGGAAACGCATAATTTTCGAGATATCGACATGGAAACGTGAAAAATGATTCAATTTTTCACTTTCGAAAATTCGTGTTTTTTTGTGTAATTTGCGGCCCTGAATCGATTTCGACTGGTCCCGGGTCCTGGAAACGCATAATTTTCGAGATATCGACGTTGGAAGGTGAAAATGATGAAATTTTTTGTGCTAGGAAATTCGTGTTTTTTCGTGTAATTTGCGGCCCTGAATCGATTTCGACTGATCCCGGGTCCTGGAAACGCATAATTTTCGAGATATCGACATGGAAACATGAAAAATGATTCAATTCTTCACTTTCGAAAATTCGTGTTTTTTCGTGTAATTTACGGCCCTGAATCGATTGCGACGGGTCCCGGGTCCTGGAAACGCATAATTTTCGAGATATCGACGTTGGAAGGTGAAAATGATGAAATTTTTTGTGCTAGGAAATTCGTGTTTTTTCGTGTAATTTGCGGCCCTGAATCGATTTCGACTGGTCCCGGGTCCTGGAAACGCATAATTTTCGAGATATCGACGTTGGAAGGTGAAAATGATGAAATTTTTTGTGCCACGAAATTCGTGTTTTTTCGTGTAATCTGCGGCCCTGAATCGATTGCGACGGGTCCCGGGTCCTGGAAACGCATAATTTTCGAGATATCGACATGGAAACGGGAAAAATGATTCAATTTTTCACTTTCGAAAATTCGTGTTTTTTCGTGTAATTTGCGGCCCTGGATCGATTTCGACTGGTCCCGGGTCCTGGAAACGCATAATTTTCGAGATATCGACGTTGGAAGGTGAAAATGATGAAATCTTTTGTGCTATGAAATTCGTGTTTTTGAGTGTAATTTGCGGCCCTGAATCGATTTCGACTGGTCCCGGGTCCTGGAAACGCATAATTTCCGAGATATCGACGTTGGAAGGTGAAAATGATGAAATTTTTCGCTTTCGAAAATTCGTGTTTTTTCGTGTAATTTGCGGCCCTGAATCGATTTCGACTGGTCCCGGGTCCTGGAAACGCATAATTTTCGAGATATCGACGTTGGAAGGTGAAAATGATGAAATTTTTTGTGCCACGAAATTCGTGTTTTTTCGTGTAATCTGCGGCCCTGAATCGATTGCGACGGGTCCCGGGTCCTGAAATCGCATCATTCGCGAGATATCGACATGGAAACGTGAAAAATGATTCAATTTTTCACTTTCGAAAATTCGTGTTTTTTCGTGTAATTTGCGGCCCTGAATCGATTGCGAAGGGTCCCGGGTCCTGGAAACGCATAGTTTTCGAGATATCGACGTTGGAAGGTGAAAATGATGAAATTTTTTGTGCCACGAAATTCGTGTTTTTTCGTGTAATTTGCGGCCCTGAATCGATTTCGACTGGTCCCGGGTCCTGGAAACGCATAATTTTTGAAATATCGACATGGAAACATGAAAATGATTCAATTTTTCACTTTCGAAAATTCGTGTTTTTTCGTGTAATTTGCGGCCCTGAATCGATTGCGACGGGTCCCGGGTCCTGGAAACGCATAATTTTCGAGATATCGACATGGAAACGTGAAAAATGATTCAATTTTTCACTTTCGAAAATTCGTGTTTTTTTGTGTAATTTGCGGCCCTGAATCGATTTCGACTGGTCCCGGGTCCTGGAAACGCATAATTTTCGAGATATCGACGTTGGAAGGTGAAAATGATGAAATTTTTTGTGCCACGAAATTCGTGTTTTTCCGCGTAATCTGCGGCCCTGAATCGATTGCGACGGGTCCCGGGTCCTGGAAACGCATAATTTTCGAGATATCGACATGGAAACATGAAAAATGATTCAATTTTTCACTTTCGAAAATTCGTGTTTTTTCGTGTAATTTGCGGCCCTGAATCGATTTCGACTGGTCCCGGGTCCTGGAAACGCATAATTTTCGAGATATCGACGTTGGAAGGTGAAAATGATGAAATTTTTTGTGCCACGAAATTCGTGTTTTTTCGTGTAACCCGCGGCCCTGAATCGATTGCGACGGGTCCCGGGTCCTGGAAACGCATAATTTTCGAGATATCGACATGAAAACGTGAAAAATGATTCAATTTTTCACTTTCGAAAATTCGTGTTTTTTCGTGTAATTTGCGGCCCTGAATCGATTGCGACGGGTCCCGGGTCCTGGAAACGCATAATTTTCGAAATATCGACGTTGGAAGGTGAAAATGATTAAATTTTTTGTGCCACGAAATTCGTGTTTTTTCGTGTAATCTGCGGCCCTGAATCGATTGCGTCGGGTCCCGGGTCCTGGAAACGCATAGTTTTCGAGATATCGACGTTGGAAGGTGAAAATGATGAAATTTTTTGTGCCACGTAATTCGTGTTTTTTCGTGTAATTTGCGGCCCTGAATCGATTTCGACTGGTCCCGGGTCCTGGAAACGCATAATTTTTGAAATATCGACATGGAAACATGAAAATGATTCAATTTTTCACTTTCGAAAATTCGTGTTTTTTCGTGTAATTTGCGGCCCTGAATCGATTGCGACGGGTCCCGGGTCCTGGAAACGCATAATTTTCGAGATATCGACGTTGGAAGGTGAAAATGATGAAATTTTTTGTGCCACGAAATTCGTGTTTTTTCGCGTAATCTGCGGCCCTGAATCGATTGCGACGGGTCCCGGGTCCTGGAAACGCATAATTTTCGAGATATCGACATGGAAACATGAAAAATGATTCAATTTTTCACTTTCGAAAATTCGTGTTTTTTCGTGTAATTTGCGGCCCTGAATCGATTTCGACTGGTCCCGGGTCCTGGAAACGCATAATTTTCGAGATATCGACATGGAAACGTGAAAAATGATTCAATTTTTCACTTTCGAAAATTCGTGTTTTTTTGTGTAATTTGCGGCCCTGAATCGATTTCGACTGGTCCCGGGTCCTGGAAACGCATAATTTTCGAGATATCGACGTTGGAAGGTGAAAATCATGAAATTTTTTGTGCTAGGAAATTCGTGTTTTTTCGTGTAATTTGCGGCCCTGAATCGATTTCGACTGATCCCGGGTCCTGGAAACGCATAATTTTCGAGATATCGACATGGAAACATGAAAAATGATTCAATTTTTCACTTTCGAAAATTTGTGTTTTTTCGTGTAATTTACGGCCCTGAATCGATTGCGACGGGTCCCGGGTCCTGGAAACGCATAATTTTCGAGATATCGACGTTGGAAGGTGAAAATGATGAAATTTTTTGTGCTACGAAATTCGTGTTTTTTCGTGTAATTTGCGGCCCTGAATCGATTTCGACTGGTCCCGGGTCCTGGAAACGCATAATTTTCGAGATATCGACGTTGGAAGGTGAAAATGACTAAATTTTTTGTGCCACGAAATTCGTGTTTTTTCGTGTAACCTGCGGCCCTGAATCGATTGCGACGGGTCCCAGGTCCTGGAAACGCATAATTTTCGAAATATCGACATGGAAACGTGAAGAATGATTCAATTTTTCATTTTCGAAAATTCGTGTTTTTTCGTGTAATTTGCGGCCCTGAATCGATTTCGACTGGTCCCGGGTCCTGGAAACGCATAATTCTCGAGATATCGACGTTGGAAGGTGAAAATGATGAAATTTTTTGTGCTAGGAAATTCGTGTTTTTTCGTGTAATTTGCGGCCCTGAATCGATTTCGACTGGTCCCGGGTCCTGGAAACGCATAATTTTCGAGATATCGACGTTGGAAGGTGAAAATGATGAAATTTTTTGTGCCACGAAATTCGTGTTTTTTTGTGTAATCTGCGGCCCTGAATCGATTGCGACGGGTCCCGGGTCCTGGAAACGCATAATTTTCGAGATATCGACATGGAAACGGGAAAAATGATTCAATTTTTCACTTTCGAAAATTCGTGTTTTTTCGTGTAATTTGCGGCCCTGAATCGATTTCGACTGGTCCCGGGTCCTGGAAACGCATAATTTTCGAGATATCGACGTTGGAAGGTGAAAATGATGAAATTTTTTGTGCTATGAAATTCGTGTTTTTGAGTGTAATTTGCGGCCCTGAATCGATTCCGACTGGTCCTGGGTCCTGGAAACGCATAATTTTCGAGATATCGACGTTGGAAGGTGAAAATGATGAAATTTTTTGTGCTAGGAAATTCGTGTTTTTTCGTGTAATTTGCGGCCCTGAATCGATTGCGACGGGTCCCGGGTCCTGGAAACGCATAATTTTCGAGATATCGACATGGAAACGTGAAAAATGATTCAATTTTTCACTTTCGAAAATTCGTGTTTTTTCGTGTAATTTGCGGCCCTGAATCGATTGCGAAGGGTCCCGGGTCCTGGAAACGCATAATTTTCGAGATATCGACATGGAAACGTGAAAAATGATTCAATTTTTCACTTTCGAAAATTCGTGTTTTCAAGTGTAATTTGCGGCCCTGAATCGATTTCGACTGGTCCCGGGTCCTGGAAACGCATAATTTTCGAGATATCGACGTTGGAAGGTGAAAATGATGAAATTTTTTGTGCCACGAAATTCGTGTTTTTTCGTGTAATCTGCGGCCCTGAATCGATTGCGACGGGTCCCGGGTCCTGGAAACGCATAATTTTCGAGATATCGACATGGAAACGTGACAAATGATTCAATTTTTCACTTTCGAAAATTCGTGTTTTTTCGTGTAATTTGCGGCCCTGAATCGATTTCGACTGGTCCCGGGTCCTGGAAACGCATAATTTCCGAGATATCGACGTTGGAAGGTGAAAATGACTAAATTTTTTGTGCCACGAAATTCGTGTTTTTTCGTGTAACCTGCGGCCCTGAATCGATTGCGACGGGTCCCAGGTCCTGGAAACGCATAATTTTCGAAATATCGACATGGAAACGTGAAAAATGATTCAATTTTTCACTTTCGAAAATTCGTGTTTTTTCGTGTAATTTGCGGCCCTGAATCGATTTCGACTGGAAACGCATAATTCTCGAGATATCGACGTTGGAAGGTGAAAATGATGAAATTTTTTGTGCTAGGAAATTCGAGTTTTTTCGTGTAATTTGCGGCCCTGAATCGATTTCGACTGGTCCCGGGTCCTGGAAACGCATAATTTTCGAGATATCGACGTTGGAAGGTGAAAATGATGAAATTTTTTGTGCCACGAAATTCGTGTTTTTTCGTGTAATCTGCGGCCCTGAATCGATTGCGACGGGTCCCGGGTCCTGCAAACGCATAATTTTCGAGATATCGACATGGAAACGGGAAAAATGATTCAATTTTTCACTTTCGAAAATTCGTGTTTTTTCGTGTAATTTGCGGCCCTGAATCGATTTCGACTGGTCCCGGGTCCTGGAAACGCATAATTTTCGAGATATCGACGTTGGAAGGTGAAAATGATGAAATTTTTTGTGCCACGAAATTCGTGTTTTTTCGTGTAATCTGCGGCCCTGAATCGATTGCGACGGGTCCCGGGTCCTGAAATCGCATCATTCGCGAGATATCGACATGGAAACGTGAAAAATGATTCAATTTTTCACTTTCGAAAATTCGTGTTTTTTCGTGTAATTTGCGGCCCTGAATCGATTGCGAAGGGTCCCGGGTCCTGGAAACGCATAGTTTTCGAGATATCGACGTTGGAAGGTGAAAATGATGAAATTTTTCGCTTTCGAAAATTCGTGTTTTTTCGTGTAATTTGCGGCCCTGAATCGATTTCGACTGGTCCCGGGTCCTGGAAACGCATAATTTTCGAGATATCGACGTTGGAAGGTGAAAATGATGAAATTTTTTGTGCCACGAAATTCGTGTTTTTTCGTGTAATCTGCGGCCCTGAATCGATTGCGACGGGTCCCGGGTCCTGAAATCGCATCATTCGCGAGATATCGACATGGAAACGTGAAAAATGATTCAATTTTTCACTTTCGAAAATTCGTGTTTTTTCGTGTAATTTGCGGCCCTGAATCGATTGCGAAGGGTCCCGGGTCCTGGAAACGCATAGTTTTCGAGATATCGACGTTGGAAGGTGAAAATGATGAAATTTTTTGTGCCACGAAATTCGTGTTTTTTCGTGTAATTTGCGGCCCTGAATCGATTTCGACTGGTCCCGGGTCCTGGAAACGCATAATTTTTGAAATATCGACATGGAAACATGAAAATGATTCAATTTTTCACTTTCGAAAATTCGTGTTTTTTCGTGTAATTTGCGGCCCTGAATCGATTGCGACGGGTCCCGGGTCCTGGAAACGCATAATTTTCGAGATATCGACATGGAAACGTGAAAAATGATTCAATTTTTCACTTTCGAAAATTCGTGTTTTTTTGTGTAATTTGCGGCCCTGAATCGATTTCGACTGGTCCCGGGTCCTGGAAACGCATAATTTTCGAGATATCGACGTTGGAAGGTGAAAATGATGAAATTTTTTGTGCCACGAAATTCGTGTTTTTCCGCGTAATCTGCGGCCCTGAATCGATTGCGACGGGTCCCGGGTCCTGGAAACGCATAATTTTCGAGATATCGACATGGAAACATGAAAAATGATTCAATTTTTCACTTTCGAAAATTCGTGTTTTTTCGTGTAATTTGCGGCCCTGAATCGATTTCGACTGGTCCCGGGTCCTGGAAACGCATAATTTTCGAGATATCGACGTTGGAAGGTGAAAATGATGAAATTTTTTGTGCCACGAAATTCGTGTTTTTTCGTGTAACCCGCGGCCCTGAATCGATTGCGACGGGTCCCGGGTCCTGGAAACGCATAATTTTCGAGATATCGACATGAAAACGTGAAAAATGATTCAATTTTTCACTTTCGAAAATTCGTGTTTTTTCGTGTAATTTGCGGCCCTGAATCGATTGCGACGGGTCCCGGGTCCTGGAAACGCATAATTTTCGAAATATCGACGTTGGAAGGTGAAAATGATTAAATTTTTTGTGCCACGAAATTCGTGTTTTTTCGTGTAATCTGCGGCCCTGAATCGATTGCGTCGGGTCCCGGGTCCTGGAAACGCATAGTTTTCGAGATATCGACGTTGGAAGGTGAAAATGATGAAATTTTTTGTGCCACGTAATTCGTGTTTTTTCGTGTAATTTGCGGCCCTGAATCGATTTCGACTGGTCCCGGGTCCTGGAAACGCATAATTTTTGAAATATCGACATGGAAACATGAAAATGATTCAATTTTTCACTTTCGAAAATTCGTGTTTTTTCGTGTAATTTGCGGCCCTGAATCGATTGCGACGGGTCCCGGGTCCTGGAAACGCATAATTTTCGAGATATCGACGTTGGAAGGTGAAAATGATGAAATTTTTTGTGCCACGAAATTCGTGTTTTTTCGCGTAATCTGCGGCCCTGAATCGATTGCGACGGGTCCCGGGTCCTGGAAACGCATAATTTTCGAGATATCGACATAGAAACATGAAAAATGATTCAATTTTTCACTTTCGAAAATTCGTGTTTTTTCGTGTAATTTGCGGCCCTGAATCGATTTCGACTGGTCCCGGGTCCTGGAAACGCATAATTTTCGAGATATCGACATGGAAACGTGAAAAATGATTCAATTTTTCACTTTCGAAAATTCGTGTTTTTTTGTGTAATTTGCGGCCCTGAATCGATTTCGACTGGTCCCGGGTCCTGGAAACGCATAATTTTCGAGATATCGACGTTGGAAGGTGAAAATCATGAAATTTTTTGTGCTAGGAAATTCGTGTTTTTTCGTGTAATTTGCGGCCCTGAATCGATTTCGACTGATCCCGGGTCCTGGAAACGCATAATTTTCGAGATATCGACATGGAAACATGAAAAATGATTCAATTTTTCACTTTCGAAAATTTGTGTTTTTTCGTGTAATTTACGGCCCTGAATCGATTGCGACGGGTCCCGGGTCCTGGAAACGCATAATTTTCGAGATATCGACGTTGGAAGGTGAAAATGATGAAATTTTTTGTGCTACGAAATTCGTGTTTTTTCGTGTAATTTGCGGCCCTGAATCGATTTCGACTGGTCCCGGGTCCTGGAAACGCATAATTTTCGAGATATCGACGTTGGAAGGTGAAAATGACTAAATTTTTTGTGCCACGAAATTCGTGTTTTTTCGTGTAACCTGCGGCCCTGAATCGATTGCGACGGGTCCCAGGTCCTGGAAACGCATAATTTTCGAAATATCGACATGGAAACGTGAAGAATGATTCAATTTTTCACTTTCGAAAATTCGTGTTTTTTCGTGTAATTTGCGGCCCTGAATCGATTTCGACTGGTCCCGGGTCCTGGAAACGCATAATTCTCGAGATATCGACGTTGGAAGGTGAAAATGATGAAATTTTTTGTGCTAGGAAATTCGTGTTTTTTCGTGTAATTTGCGGCCCTGAATCGATTTCGACTGGTCCCGGGTCCTGGAAACGCATAATTTTCGAGATATCGACGTTGGAAGGTGAAAATGATGAAATTTTTTGTGCCACGAAATTCGTGTTTTTTTGTGTAATCTGCGGCCCTGAATCGATTGCGACGGGTCCCGGGTCCTGGAAACGCATAATTTTCGAGATATCGACATGGAAACGGGAAAAATGATTCAATTTTTCACTTTCGAAAATTCGTGTTTTTTCGTGTAATTTGCGGCCCTGAATCGATTTCGACTGGTCCCGGGTCCTGGAAACGCATAATTTTCGAGATATCGACGTTGGAAGGTGAAAATGATGAAATTTTTTGTGCTATGAAATTCGTGTTTTTGAGTGTAATTTGCGGCCCTGAATCGATTCCGACTGGTCCTGGGTCCTGGAAACGCATAATTTTCGAGATATCGACGTTGGAAGGTGAAAATGATGAAATTTTTTGTGCTAGGAAATTCGTGTTTTTTCGTGTAATTTGCGGCCCTGAATCGATTGCGACGGGTCCCGGGTCCTGGAAACGCATAATTTTCGAGATATCGACATGGAAACGTGAAAAATGATTCAATTTTTCACTTTCGAAAATTCGTGTTTTTTCGTGTAATTTGCGGCCCTGAATCGATTGCGAAGGGTCCCGGGTCCTGGAAACGCATAATTTTCGAGATATCGACATGGAAACGTGAAAAATGATTCAATTTTTCACTTTCGAAAATTCGTGTTTTCAAGTGTAATTTGCGGCCCTGAATCGATTTCGACTGGTCCCGGGTCCTGGAAACGCATAATTTTCGAGATATCGACGTTGGAAGGTGAAAATGATGAAATTTTTTGTGCCACGAAATTCGTGTTTTTTCGTGTAATCTGCGGCCCTGAATCGATTGCGACGGGTCCCGGGTCCTGGAAACGCATAATTTTCGAGATATCGACATGGAAACGTGACAAATGATTCAATTTTTCACTTTCGAAAATTCGTGTTTTTTCGTGTAATTTGCGGCCCTGAATCGATTTCGACTGGTCCCGGGTCCTGGAAACGCATAATTTCCGAGATATCGACGTTGGAAGGTGAAAATGACTAAATTTTTTGTGCCACGAAATTCGTGTTTTTTCGTGTAACCTGCGGCCCTGAATCGATTGCGACGGGTCCCAGGTCCTGGAAACGCATAATTTTCGAAATATCGACATGGAAACGTGAAAAATGATTCAATTTTTCACTTTCGAAAATTCGTGTTTTTTCGTGTAATTTGCGGCCCTGAATCGATTTCGACTGGAAACGCATAATTCTCGAGATATCGACGTTGGAAGGTGAAAATGATGAAATTTTTTGTGCTAGGAAATTCGAGTTTTTTCGTGTAATTTGCGGCCCTGAATCGATTTCGACTGGTCCCGGGTCCTGGAAACGCATAATTTTCGAGATATCGACGTTGGAAGGTGAAAATGATGAAATTTTTTGTGCCACGAAATTCGTGTTTTTTCGTGTAATCTGCGGCCCTGAATCGATTGCGACGGGTCCCGGGTCCTGCAAACGCATAATTTTCGAGATATCGACATGGAAACGGGAAAAATGATTCAATTTTTCACTTTCGAAAATTCGTGTTTTTTCGTGTAATTTGCGGCCCTGAATCGATTTCGACTGGTCCCGGGTCCTGGAAACGCATAATTTTCGAGATATCGACGTTGGAAGGTGAAAATGATGAAATTTTTTGTGCCACGAAATTCGTGTTTTTTCGTGTAATCTGCGGCCCTGAATCGATTGCGACGGGTCCCGGGTCCTGCAAACGCATAATTTTCGAGATATCGACATGGAAACGGGAAAAATGATTCAATTTTTCACTTTCGAAAATTCGTGTTTTTTCGTGTAATTTGCGGCCCTGAATCGATTTCGACTGGTCCCGGGTCCTGGAAACGCATAATTTTCGAGATATCGACGTTGGAAGGTGAAAATGATGAAATTTTTTGTGCCACGAAATTCGTGTTTTTTCGTGTAATCTGCGGCCCTGAATCGATTGCGACGGGTCCCGGGTCCTGGAAACGCATAATTTTCGAGATATCGACATGGAAACGTGACAAATGATTCAATTTTTCACTTTCGAAAATTCGTGTTTTTTCGTGTAATTTGCGGCCCTGAATCGATTTCGACTGGTCCCGGGTCCTGGAAACGCATAATTCTCGAGATATCGACGTTGGAAGGTGAAAATGATGAAATTTTTTGTGCCACGAAATTCGTGTTTTTTCGTGTAATCTGCGGCCCTGAATCGATTGCGACGGGTCCCGGGTCCTGGAAACGCATAGTTTTCGAGATATCGACGTTGGAAGGTGAAAATGATGAAATTTTTTGTGCCACGAAATTCGTGTTTTTTCGTGTAATTTGCGGCCCTGAATCGATTTCGACTGGTCCCGGGTCCTGGAAACGCATAATTTTCGAGATATCGACGTTGGAAGGTGAAAATGATGAAATTTTTTGTGCTATGAAATTCGTGTTTTTGAGTGTAATTTGCGGCCCTGGATCGATTTCGACTGGTCCTGGGTCCTGGAAACGCATAATTTTCGAGATATCGACGTTGGAAGGTGAAAATGATGAAATTTTTTGTGCTAGGAAATTCGTGTTTTTTCGTGTAATTTGCGGCCCTGAATCGATTGCGACGGGTCCCGGGTCCTGGAAACGCATAATTTTCGAGATATCGACGTTGGAAGGTGAAAATGAGGAAATTTTTTGTGCCACGAAATTCGTGTTTTTTCGTGTAATCTGCGGCCCTGAATCGATTGCGACGGGTCCCGGGTCCTGAAATCGCATCATTCGCGAGATATCGACATGGAAACGTGAAAAATGATTCAATTTTTCACTTTCGAAAATTCGTGTTTTTTCGTGTAATTTGCGGCCCTGAATCGATTGCGAAGGGTCCCGGGTCCTGGAAACGCATAGTTTTCGAGATATCGACGTTGGAAGGTGAAAATGACTAAATTTTTTGTGCCACGAAATTCGTGTTTTTTCGTGTAACCTGCGGCCCTGAATCGATTGCGACGGGTCCCAGGTCCTGGAAACGCATAATTTTCGAAATATCGACATGGAAACGTGAAAAATGATTCAATTTTTCACTTTCGAAAATTCGTGTTTTTTCGTGTAATTTGCGGCCCTGAATCGATTTCGACTGGTCCCGGGTCCTGGAAACGCATAATTCTCGAGATATCGACGTTGGAAGGTGAAAATGATGAAATTTTTTGTGCTAGGAAATTCGTGTTTTTTCGTGTAATTTGCGGCCCTGAATCGATTTCGACTGGTCCCGGGTCCTGGAAACGCATAATTTTCGAGATATCGACGTTGGAAGGTGAAAATGATGAAATTTTTCGTGCCACGAAATTCGTGTTTTTTCGAGTAACCTGCGGCCCTGAATCGATTGCGACGGGTCCCGGGTCCTGGAAACGCATAATTTTCGAGATATCGACATGAAAACGTGAAAAATGATTCAATTTTTCACTTTCGAAAATTCGTGTTTTTTCGTGTAATTTGCGGCCCTGAATCGATTGCGACGGGTCCCGGGTCCTGGAAACGCATAATTTTCGAAATATCGACGTTGGAAGGTGAAAATGATTAAATTTTTTGTGCCACGAAATTCGTGTTTTTTCGTGTAATCTGCGGCCCTGAATCGATTGCGTCGGGTCCCGGGTCCTGGAAAGGCATAGTTTTCGAGATATCGACGTTGGAAGGTGAAAATGATGAAATTTTTTGTGCCACGAAATTCGTGTTTTTTCGTGTAATTTGCGGCCCTGAATCGATTGCGAAGGGTCCCGGGTCCTGGAAACGCATAATTTTCGAGATATCGACATGGAAACGTGAAAAATGATTCAATTTTTCACTTTCGAAAATTCGTGTTTTCAAGTGTAATTTGCGGCCCTGAATCGATTTCGACTGGTCCCGGGTCCTGGAAACGCATAATTTTCGAGATATCGACGTTGGAAGGTGAAAATGATGAAATTTTTTGTGCCACGAAATTCGTGTTTTTTCGTGTAATCTGCGGCCCTGAATCGATTGCGACGGGTCCCGGGTCCTGCAAACGCATAATTTTCGAGATATCGACATGGAAACGGGAAAAATGATTCAATTTTTCACTTTCGAAAATTCGTGTTTTTTCGTGTAATTTGCGGCCCTGAATCGATTTCGACTGGTCCCGGGTCCTGGAAACGCATAATTTTCGAGATATCGACGTTGGAAGGTGAAAATGATGAAATTTTTTGTGCCACGAAATTCGTGTTTTTTCGTGTAATCTGCGGCCCTGAATCGATTGCGACGGGTCCCGGGTCCTGGAAACGCATAATTTTCGAGATATCGACATGGAAACGTGACAAATGATTCAATTTTTCACTTTCGAAAATTCGTGTTTTTTCGTGTAATTTGCGGCCCTGAATCGATTTCGACTGGTCCCGGGTCCTGGAAACGCATAATTCTCGAGATATCGACGTTGGAAGGTGAAAATGATGAAATTTTTTGTGCCACGAAATTCGTGTTTTTTCGTGTAATCTGCGGCCCTGAATCGATTGCGACGGGTCCCGGGTCCTGGAAACGCATAGTTTTCGAGATATCGACGTTGGAAGGTGAAAATGATGAAATTTTTTGTGCCACGAAATTCGTGTTTTTTCGTGTAATTTGCGGCCCTGAATCGATTTCGACTGGTCCCGGGTCCTGGAAACGCATAATTTTCGAGATATCGACGTTGGAAGGTGAAAATGATGAAATTTTTTGTGCTATGAAATTCGTGTTTTTGAGTGTAATTTGCGGCCCTGGATCGATTTCGACTGGTCCTGGGTCCTGGAAACGCATAATTTTCGAGATATCGACGTTGGAAGGTGAAAATGATGAAATTTTTTGTGCTAGGAAATTCGTGTTTTTTCGTGTAATTTGCGGCCCTGAATCGATTGCGACGGGTCCCGGGTCCTGGAAACGCATAATTTTCGAGATATCGACGTTGGAAGGTGAAAATGAGGAAATTTTTTGTGCCACGAAATTCGTGTTTTTTCGTGTAATCTGCGGCCCTGAATCGATTGCGACGGGTCCCGGGTCCTGAAATCGCATCATTCGCGAGATATCGACATGGAAACGTGAAAAATGATTCAATTTTTCACTTTCGAAAATTCGTGTTTTTTCGTGTAATTTGCGGCCCTGAATCGATTGCGAAGGGTCCCGGGTCCTGGAAACGCATAGTTTTCGAGATATCGACGTTGGAAGGTGAAAATGATGAAATTTTTTGTGCCACGAAATTCGTGTTTTTTCGTGTAATTTGCGGCCGTGAATCGATTTCGACTGGTCCCGGGTCCTGGAAACGCATAATTTTTGAAATATCGACATGGAAACATGAAAATGATTCAATTTTTCACTTTCGAAAATTCGTGTTTTTTCGTGTAATTTGCGGCCCTGAATCGATTGCGACGGGTCCCGGGTCCTGGAAACGCATAATTTTCGAGATATCGACATGGAAACGTGAAAAATGATTCAATTTTTCACTTTCGAAAATTCGTGTTTTTTTGTGTAATTTGCGGCCCTGAATCGATTTCGACTGGTCCCGGGTCCTGGAAACGCATAATTTTCGAGATATCGACGTTGGAAGGTGAAAATGATGAAATTTTTTGTGCCACGAAATTCGTGTTTTTCCGCGTAATCTGCGGCCCTGAATCGATTGCGACGGGTCCCGGGTCCTGGAAACGCATAATTTTCGAGATATCGACATGGAAACATGAAAAATGATTCAATTTTTCACTTTCGAAAATTCGTGTTTTTTCGTGTAATTTGCGGCCCTGAATCGATTTCGACTGGTCCCGGGTCCTGGAAACGCATAATTTTCGAGATATCGACGTTGGAAGGTGAAAATGATGAAATTTTTTGTGCCACGAAATTCGTGTTTTTTCGTGTAACCTGCGGCCCTGAATCGATTGCGACGGGTCCCGGGTCCTGGAAACGCATAATTTTCGAGATATCGACATGAAAACGTGAAAAATGATTCAATTTTTCACTTTCGAAAATTCGTGTTTTTTCGTGTAATTTGCGGCCCTGAATCGATTGCGACGGGTCCCGGGTCCTGGAAACGCATAATTTTCGAAATATCGACGTTGGAAGGTGAAAATGATTAAATTTTTTGTGCCACGAAATTCGTGTTTTTTCGTGTAATCTGCGGCCCTGAATCGATTGCGTCGGGTCCCGGGTCCTGGAAACGCATAGTTTTCGAGATATCGACGTTGGAAGGTGAAAATGATGAAATTTTTTGTGCCACGAAATTCGTGTTTTTTCGTGTAATTTGCGGCCCTGAATCGATTTCGACTGGTCCCGGGTCCTGGAAACGCATAATTTTTGAAATATCGACATGGAAACATGAAAATGATTCAATTTTACACTTTCGAAAATTCGTGTTTTTTCGTGTAATTTGCGGCCCTGAATCGATTGCAACGGGTCCCGGGTCCTGGAAACGCATAATTTTCGAGATATCGACATGGAAACGTGAAAAATGATTCAATTTTTCACTTTCGAAAATTCGTGTTTTTTTGTGTAATTTGCGGCCCTGAATCGATTTCGACTGGTCCCGGGTCCTGGAAACGCATAATTTTCGAGATATCGACGTTGGAAGGTGAAAATGATGAAATTTTTTGTGCCACGAAATTCGTGTTTTTTCGCGTAATCTGCGGCCCTGAATCGATTGCGACGGGTCCCGGGTCCTGGAAACGCATAATTTTCGAGATATCGACATGGAAACATGAAAAATGATTCAATTTTTCACTTTCGAAAATTCGTGTTTTTTCGTGTAATTTGCGGCCCTGAATCGATTTCGACTGGTCCCGGGTCCTGGAAACGCATAATTTTCGAGATATCGACATGGAAACGTGAAAAATGATTCAATTTTTCACTTTCGAAAATTCGTGTTTTTTTGTGTAATTTGCGGCCCTGAATCGATTTCGACTGGTCCCGGGTCCTGGAAACGCATAATTTTCGAGATATCGACGTTGGAAGGTGAAAATCATGAAATTTTTTGTGCTAGGAAATTCGTGTTTTTTCGTGTAATTTGCGGCCCTGAATCGATTTCGACTGATCCCGGGTCCTGGAAACGCATAATTTTCGAGATATCGACATGGAAACATGAAAAATGATTCAATTTTTCACTTTCGAAAATTCGTGTTTTTTCGTGTAATTTACGGCCCTGAATCGATTGCGACGGGTCCCGGGTCCTGGAAACGCATAATTTTCGAGATATCGACGTTGGAAGGTGAAAATGATGAAATTTTTTGTGCTACGAAATTCGTGTTTTTTCGTGTAATTTGCGGCCCTGAATCGATTTCGACTGGTCCCGGGTCCTGGAAACGCATAATTTTCGAGATATCGACGTTGGAAGGTGAAAATGACTAAATTTTTTGTGCCACGAAATTCGTGTTTTTTCGTGTAACCTGCGGCCCTGAATCGATTGCGACGGGTCCCAGGTCCTGGAAACGCATAATTTTCGAAATATCGACATGGAAACGTGAAGAATGATTCAATTTTTCACTTTCGAAAATTCGTGTTTTTTCGTGTAATTTGCGGCCCTGAATCGATTTCGACTGGTCCCGGGTCCTGGAAACGCATAATTCTCGAGATATCGACGTTGGAAGGTGAAAATGATGAAATTTTTTGTGCTAGGAAATTCGTGTTTTTTCGTGTAATTTGCGGCCCTGAATCGATTTCGACTGGTCCCGGGTCCTGGAAACGCATAATTTTCGAGATATCGACGTTGGAAGGTGAAAATGATGAAATTTTTTGTGCCACGAAATTCGTGTTTTTTTGTGTAATCTGCGGCCCTGAATCGATTGCGACGGGTCCCGGGTCCTGGAAACGCATAATTTTCGAGATATCGACATGGAAACGTGAAAAATGATTCAATTTTTCACTTCCGAAAATTCGTGTTTTCAAGTGTAATTTGCGGCCCTGAATCGATTTCGACGGGTCCCGGGTCCTGGAAACGCATAATTTTCGAGATATCGACGTTGGAAGGTGAAAATGATGGAATTTTTTGTGCCACGAAATTCGTGTTTTTTCGCGTAATCTGCGGCCCTGAATCGATTGCGACGGGTCCCGGGTCCTGGAAACGCATAATTTTCGAGATATCGACATGGAAACATAAAAAATGATTCAATTTTTCACTTTCGAAAATTCGTGTTTTTTCGTGTAATTTGCGGCCCTGAATCGATTTCGACTGGTCCCGGGTCCTGGAAACGCATAATTTTCGAGATATCGACGTTGGAAGGTGAAAATGATGGAATTTTTTGTGCCACGAAATTCGTGTTTTTTCGCGTAATCTGCGGCCCTGAATCGATTGCGACGGGTCCCGGGTCCTGGAAACGCATAATTTTCGAGATATCGACATGGAAACATGAAAAATGATTCAATTTTTCACTTTCGAAAATTCGTGTTTTTTCGTGTAATTTGCGGCCCTGAATCGATTTTGACTGGTACCGGGTCCTGGAAACGCATAATTTCCGAGATATCGACGTTGGAAGGTGAAAATGATGAAATTTTTCGCTTTCGAAAATTCGTGTTTTTTCGTGTAATTTGCGGCCCTGAATCGATTTCGACTGGTCCCGGGTCCTGGAAACGCATAATTTTCGAGATATCGACGTTGGAAGGTGAAAATGATGGAATTTTTTGTGCCACGAAATTCGTGTTTTTTCGCGTAATCTGCGGCCCTGAATCGATTGCGACGGGTCCCGGGTCCTGGAAACGCATAATTTTCGAGATATCGACATGGAAACATGAAAAATGATTCAATTTTTCACTTTCGAAAATTCGTGTTTTTTCGTGTAATTTGCGGCCCTGAATCGATTTCGACTGGTCCCGGGTCCTGGAAACGCATAATTTTCGAGATATCGACGTTGGAAGGTGAAAATGATGAAATTTTTTGTGCTAGGAAATTCGTCTTTTTTCGTGTAATTTGCGGCCCTGAATCGATTTCGACTGATCCCGGGTCCTGGAAACGCATAATTTTCGAGATATCGACATGGAAACATAAAAAATGATTCAATTTTTCACTTTCGAAAATTCGTGTTTTTTCGTGTAATTTACGGCCCTGAATCGATTGCGACGGGTCCCGGGTCCTGGAAACGCATAATTTTCGAGATATCGACGTTGGAAGGTGAAAATGATGAAATTTTTTGTGCTAGGAAATTCGTGTTTTTTCGTGTAATTTGCGGCCCTGAATCGATTTCGACTGGTCCCGGGTCCTGGAAACGTATAATTTCCGAGATATCGACGTTGGAAGGTGAAAATGATGAAATTTTTTGTGCTACGAAATTCGTGTTTTTTCGTGTAATTTGCGGCCCTGAATCGATTTCGACTGGTCCCGGGTCCTGGAAACGCATAATTTTCGAGATATCGACGTTGGAAGGTGAAAATGACTAAATTTTTTGTGCCACGAAATTCGTGTTTTTTCGTGTAACCTGCGGCCCTGAATCGATTGCGACGGGTCCCAGGTCCTGGAAACGCATAATTTTCGAAATATCGACATGGAAACGTGAAGAATGATTCAATTTTTCACTTTCGAAAATTCGTGTTTTTTCGTGTAATTTGCGGCCCTGAATCGATTTCGACTGGTCCCGGGTCCTGGAAACGCATAATTCTCGAGATATCGACGTTGGAAGGTGAAAATGATGAAATTTTTTGTGCTAGGAAATTCGTGTTTTTTCGTGTAATTTGCGGCCCTGAATCGATTTCGACTGGTCCCGGGTCCTGGAAACGCATAATTTTCGAGATATCGACGTTGGAAGGTGAAAATGATGAAATTTTTTGTGCCACGAAATTCGTGTTTTTTTGTGTAATCTGCGGCCCTGAATCGATTGCGACGGGTCCCGGGTCCTGGAAACGCATAATTTTCGAGATATCGACATGGAAACGGGAAAAATGATTCAATTTTTCACTTTCGAAAATTCGTGTTTTTTCGTGTAATCTGCGGCCCTGAATCGATTGCGACGGGTCCCGGGTCCTGGAAACGCATAATTTTCGAGATATCGACATGGAAACGTGAAAAATGATTCAATTTTTCACTTTCGAAAATTCGTGTTTTCAAGTGTAATTTGCGGCCCTGAATCGATTTCGACTGGTCCCGGGTCCTGGAAACGCATAATTTTCGAGATATCGACGTTGGAAGGTGAAAATGATGAAATTTTTTGTGCCACGAAATTCGTGTTTTTTCGTGTAATCTGCGGCCCTGAATCGATTGCGACGGGTCCCGGGTCCTGGAAACGCATAATTTTCGAGATATCGACATGAAAACGTGACAAATGATTTAATTTTTCACTTTCGAAAATTCGTGTTTTTTCGTGTAATTTGCGGCCCTGAATCGATTTCGACTGGTCCCGGGTCCTGGAAACGCATAATTTCCGAGATATCGACGTTGGAAGGTGAAAATGACTAAATTTTTTGTGCCACGAAATTCGTGTTTTTTCGTGTAACCTGCGGCCCTGAATCGATTGCGACGGGTCCCAGGTCCTGGAAACGCATAATTTTCGAAATATCGACATGGAAACGTGAAAAATGATTCAATTTTTCACTTTCGAAAATTCGTGTTTTTTCGTGTAATTTGCGGCCCTGAATCGATTTCGACTGGAAACGCATAATTCTCGAGATATCGACGTTGGAAGGTGAAAATGATGAAATTTTTTGTGCTAGGAAATTCGTGTTTTTTCGTGTAATTTGCGGCCCTGAATCGATTTCGACTGGTCCCGGGTCCTGGAAACGCATAATTTTCGAGATATCGACGTTGGAAGGTGAAAATGATGAAATTTTTCGTGCCACGAAATTCGTGTTTTTTCGAGTAACCTGCGGCCCTGAATCGATTGCGACGGGTCCCGGGTCCTGGAAACGCATAATTTTCGAGATATCGACATGGAAACGGGAAAAATGATTCAATTTTTCACTTTCGAAAATTCGTGTTTTTTCGTGTAATTTGCGGCCCTGGATCGATTTCGACTGGTCCCGGGTCCTGGAAACGCATAATTTTCGAGATATCGACGTTGGAAGGTGAAAATGATGAAATCTTTTGTGCTATGAAATTCGTGTTTTTGAGTGTAATTTGCGGCCCTGAATCGATTTCGACTGGTCCCGGGTCCTGGAAACGCATAATTTCCGAGATATCGACGTTGGAAGGTGGAAATGATGAAATTTTTCGCTTTCGAAAATTCGTGTTTTTTCGTGTAATTTGCGGCCCTGAATCGATTTCGACTGGTCCCGGGTCCTGGAAACGCATAATTTTCGAGATATCGACGTTGGAAGGTGAAAATGATGAAATTTTTTGTGCCACGAAATTCGTGTTTTTTCGTGTAATCTGCGGCCCTGAATCGATTGCGACAAGTCCCGGGTCCTGAAATCGCATCATTCTCGAGATATCGACATGGAAACGTGAAAAATGATTCAATTTTTCACTTTCGAAAATTCGTGTTTTTTCGTGTAATTTGCGGCCCTGAATCGACTGCGACGGGTCCCGGGTCCTGGAAACGCATAATTTTCGAGATATCGACGTTGGAAGGTGAAAATGATGAAATTTTTTGTGCCACGAAATTCGTGTTTTTTCGTGTAATCTGCGGCCCTGAATCGATTGCGACGGGTCCCGGGTCCTGGAAACGCATAATTTTCGAGATATCGACATGGAAACATGAAAAATGATTCAATTTTTCACTTTCGAAAATTCGTGTTTTTTCGTGTAATTTGCGGCCCTGAATCGATTGCGACGGGTCCCGGGTCCTGGAAACGCATAATTTTCGAGATATCGACGTTGGAAGGTGAAAATGATGAAATTTTTGTGCCACGAAATTCGTGTTTTTTCGTGTAATCTGCGGCCCTGAATCGATTGCGACGGGTCCCGGGTCCTGGAAACGCATAATTTTCGAGATATCGACGTTGGAAGGTGAAAATGATGAAATTTTTTGTGCCACGAGATTCGTGTTTTTTCGTGTAACCTGCGGCCCTGAATCGATTGCGACGGGTCCCGGGTCCTGGAAACGCATAATTTTCGAGATATCGACATGGAAACGTGAAAAATGATTCAATTTTTCACTTTCGAAAATTCGTGTTTTTAAGTGTAATTTGCGGCCCTGAATCGATTGCGACGGGTCCCGGGTCCTGGAAACGCATAATTTTTGAGATATCGACGTTGGAAGGTGAAAATGATGAAATTTTTTGTGCCACGAAATTCGTGTTTTTTCGTGTAACCTGCGGCCCTGAATCGATTGCGACGGGTCCCGGGTCCTGGAAACGCATAATTTTCGAGATATCGACGTTGGAAGGTGAAAATGATGAAATTTTTTGTGCTAGGAAATTCGTGTTTTTTCGTGTAATTTGCGGCCCTGAATCGATTTCGACTGGTCCCGGGTCCTGGAAACGCATAATTTTCGAGATATCGACGTTGGAAGGTGAAAATGATGAAATTTTTTGTGCCACGAAATTCGTGTTTTTTCGTGTAATTTGCGGCCCTGAATCGATTGCGACGGGTCCCGAGTCCTGGAAACGCATAATTTTCGAGATATCGACATGGAAACGTGAAAAATGATTCAATTTTTCACTTTCGAAAATTCGTGTTTTTTCGTGTAATCTGCGGCCCTAAATCGATTGCGACGGGTCCCGGGTCCTGGAAACGCATAATTTTCGAGATATCGACGTTGGAAGGTGAAAATGATGAAATTTTTTGTGCCACGAAATTCGTGTTTTTTCGTGTAACCTGCGGCCCTGAATCGATTGCGACGGGTCCCGGGTCCTGGAAACGCATAATTTTCGAGATATCGACATGGAAACGTGAAAAATGATTCAATTTTTCACTTTCGAAAATTCGTGTTTTTAAGTGTAATTTGCGGCCCTGAATCGATTGCGACGGGTCCCGGGTCCTGGAAACGCATAATTTTCGAGATATCGACGTTGGAAGGTGAAAATGATGTAATTTTTTGTGCCACGAAATTCGTGTTTTTTCGTGTAACCTGCGGCCCTGAATCGATTGCGACGGGTCCCGGGTCCTGGAAACGCATAATTTTCGAGATATCGACGTTGGAAGGTGAAAATGATGAAATTTTTTGTGCTAGGAAATTCGTGTTTTTTCGTGTAATTTGCGGCCCTGAATCGATTTCGACTGGTCCCGGTTCCTGGAAACGCATAATTTTCGAGATATCGACGTTGGAAGGTGAAAATGATGAAATTTTTTGTGCCACGAAATTCGTGTTTTTTCGTGTAATTTGCGGCCCTGAATCGATTGCGACGGGTCCCGGGTCCTGGAAACGCATAATTTTCGAGATATCGACGTTGGAAGGTGAGAATGATGAAATTTTTTGTGCTAGGAAATTCGTGTTTTTTCGTGTAATTTGCGGCCCTGAATCGATTGCGACGGGTCCCGGGTCCTAGAAACGCATAATTTTCAAGATATCGACATGGAAACGTGAAAAATGATTCAATTTTTCACTTTCGAAAATTCGTGTTTTTTCGTGTAATCTGCGGATCTAAATCGATTGCGACGGGTCCCGGGTCCTGGAAACGCATAATTTTCGAGATATCGACGTTGGAAGGTGAGAATGATGAAATTTTTTGTGCTAGGAAATTCGTGTTTTTTCGTGTAATTTGCGGCCCTGAATCGATTGCGACGGGTCCCGGGTCCTAGAAACGCATAATTTTCGAGATATCGACATGGAAACGTGAAAAATGATTCAATTTTTCACTTTCGAAAATTCGTGTTTTTTCGTGTAATCTGCGGATCTAAATCGATTGCGACGGGTCCCGGGTCCTGGAAACGCATAATTTTCGAGATATCGACGTTGGAAGGTGAAAATGATGAAATTTTTTGTGCCACGAAATTCGTGTTTTTTCGTGTAACCTGCGGCCCTGAATCGATTGCGACGGGTCCCGGGTCCTGGAAACGCATAATTTTCGAGATATCGACATGGAAACGTGAAAAATGAGTCAATTTTTCACTTTCGAAAATTCGTGTTTTTAAGTGTAATTTGCGGCCCTGAATCGATTGCGACGGGTCCCGGGTCCTGGAAACGCATAATTTTCGAGATATCGACGTTGGAAGGTGAAAATGATGAAATTTTTTGTGCCACGAAATTCGTGTTTTTTCGTGTAACCTGCGGCCCTGAATCGATTGCGACGGGTCCCGGGTCCTGGAAACGCATAATTTTCGAGATATCGACGTTGGAAGGTGAAAATGATGAAATTTTTTGTGCTAGGAAATTCGTGTTTTTTCGTGTAATTTGCGGCCCTGAATCGATTGCGACGGGTCCCGGGTCCGGGAAACGCATAATTTTCGAGATATCGACATGGAAACGTGAAAAATGATTCAATTTTTCACTTTCGAAAATTCGTGTTTTCAAGCGTAATTTGCGGCCCTGAATCGATTGCGACGGGTCCCGGGTCCTGGAAACGCATAATTTTCGAGATATCGACATGGAAACATGGAAAATGATTCAATTTTTCACTTTCGAAAATTCGTGTTTTTTCGTGTAATTTGCGGCCCTGAATCGATTGCGACGGGTCCCGGGTCCTGGAAACGCATAATTTTCGAGATATCGACGTTGGAAGGTGAAAATGATGAAATTTTTTGTGCCACGAAATTCGTGTTTTTTCGTGTAATCTGCGGCCCTGAATCGATTGCGACGGGTCCCGGGTCCTGGCAACGCATAATTTTCGAGATATCGACATGGAAACGTGAAAAATGATTCAATTTTTCACTTTCGAAAATTCGTGTTTTTAAGTGTAATTTGCGGCCCTGAATCGATTGCGACGGGTCCCGGGTCCTGGAAACGCATGATTTTCGAGATATCGACGTTGGAAGGTGAAAATGATGAAATTTTTTGTGCCACGAAATTCGTGTTTTTTCGTGTAACCTGCGGCCCTGAATCGATTGCGACGGGTCCCGGGTCCTGAAAACGCATAATTTTCGAGATATCGACATGGAAACGTGAAAAATGATTCAATTTTTCACTTTCGAAAATTCGTGTTTTCAAGTGTAATTTGCGGCCCTGAATCGATTGCGACGGGTCCCGGGTCCTGGAAACGCATAATTTTCGAGATATCGACGTTGGAAGGTGAAAATGATGAAATTTTTTGTGCTAGGAAATTCGTGTTTTTTCGTGTAATTTGCGGCCCTGAATCGATTTCGACTGGTCCCGGGTCCTGGAAACGCATAATTTTCGAGATATCGACGTTGGAAGGTGAAAATGATGAAATTTTTTGTGCCACGAAATTCGTGTTTTTTCGTGTAATTTGCGGCCCTGAATCGATTGCGACGGGTCCCGAGTCCTGGAAACGCATAATTTTCGAGATATCGACATGGAAACGTGAAAAATGATTCAATTTTTCACTTTCGAAAATTCGTGTTTTTTCGTGTAATCTGCGGCCCTAAATCGATTGCGACGGGTCCCGGGTCCTGGAAACGCATAATTTTCGAGATATCGACGTTGGAAGGTCAAAATGATGAAATTTTTTGTGCCACGAAATTCGTGTTTTTTCGTGTAACCTGCGGCCCTGAATCGATTGCGACGGGTCCCGGGTCCTGGAAACGCATAATTTTCGAGATATCGACATGGAAACGTGAAAAATGATTCAATTTTTCACTTTCGAAAATTCGTGTTTTTAAGTGTAATTTGCGGCCCTGAATCGATTGCGACGGGTCCCGGGTCCTGGAAACGCATAATTTTCGAGATATCGACGTTGGAAGGTGAAAATGATGTAATTTTTTGTGCCACGAAATTCGTGTTTTTTCGTGTAACCTGCGGCCCTGAATCGATTGCGACGGGTCCCGGGTCCTGGAAACGCATAATTTTCGAGATATCGACGTTGGAAGGTGAAAATGATGAAATTTTTTGTGCTAGGAAATTCGTGTTTTTTCGTGTAATTTGCGGCCCTGAATCGATTTCGACTGGTCCCGGTTCCTGGAAACGCATAATTTTCGAGATATCGACGTTGGAAGGTGAAAATGATGAAATTTTTTGTGCCACGAAATTCGTGTTTTTTCGTGTAATTTGCGGCCCTGAATCGATTGCGACGGGTCCCGGGTCCTGGAAACGCACAATTTTCGAGATATCGACGTTGGAAGGTGAGAATGATGAAATTTTTTGTGCTAGGAAATTCGTGTTTTTTCGTGTAATTTGCGGCCCTGAATCGATTGCGACGGGTCCCGGGTCCTAGAAACGCATAATTTTCAAGATATCGACATGGAAACGTGAAAAATGATTCAATTTTTCACTTTCGAAAATTCGTGTTTTTTCGTGTAATCTGCGGATCTAAATCGATTGCGACGGGTCCCGGGTCCTGGAAACGCATAATTTTCGAGATATCGACGTTGGAAGGTGAGAATGATGAAATTTTTTGTGCTAGGAAATTCGTGTTTTTTCGTGTAATTTGCGGCCCTGAATCGATTGCGACGGGTCCCGGGTCCTAGAAACGCATAATTTCCGAGATATCGACGTTGGAAGGTGAAAATGATGAAATTTTTTGTGCCACGAAATTCGTGTTTTTTCGTGTAACCTGCGGCCCTGAATCGATTGCGACGGGTCCCGGGTCCTGGAAACGCATAATTTTCGAAATATCGACATGGAAACGTGAAAAATGATTCAATTTTTCACTTTCGAAAATTCGTGTTTTTTTGTGTAATTTGCGGCCCTGAATCGATTTCGACTGGTCCCGGGTCCTGGAAACGCATAATTTTCGAGATATCGACGTTGGAAGGTGAAAATGATGAAATTTTTTGTGCTAGGAAATTCGTGTTTTTTCGTGTGATTTGCGGCCCTGAATCGATTTCGACTGGTCCCGGGTCCTGGAAACGCATAATTTTCGAGATATCGACGTTGGAAGGTGAAAATGATGAAATTTTTTGTGCCACGAAATTCGTGTTTTTTCGTGTAATCTGCGGCCCTGAATCGATTGCGACGGGTCCCGGGTCCTGGAAACGCATAATTTTCGAGATATCGACATGGAAACGTGAAAAATGATTCAATTTTTCACTTTCGAAAATTCGTGTTTTTTCGTGTAATTTGCGGCCCTGAATCGATTGCGACGGGTCCCGGGTCCTGGAAACGCATAATTTTCGAGATATCGACGTTGGAAGGTGAAAATGATGAAATTTTTTGTGCCACGAAATTCGTGTTTTTTCGTGTAATCTGCGGATCTAAATCGATTGCGACGGGTCCCGGGTCCTGGAAACGCATAATTTTCGAGATATCGACGTTGGAAGGTGAGAATGATGAAATTTTTTGTGCTAGGAAATTCGTGTTTTTTCGTGTAATTTGCGGCCCTGAATCGATTGCGACGGGTCCCGGGTCCTAGAAACGCATAATTTTCGAGATATCGACATGGAAACGTGAAAAATGATTCAATTTTTCACTTTCGAAAATTCGTGTTTTTTCGTGTAATCTGCGGATCTAAATCGATTGCGACGGGTCCCGGGTCCTGGAAACGCATAATTTTCGAGATATCGACGTTGGAAGGTGAAAATGATGAAATTTTTTGTGCCACGAAATTCGTGTTTTTTCGTGTAACCTGCGGCCCTGAATCGATTGCGACGGGTCCCGGGTCCTGGAAACGCATAATTTTCGAGATATCGACATGGAAACGTGAAAAATGATTCAATTTTTCACTTTCGAAAATTCGTGTTTTTAAGTGTAATTTGCGGCCCTGAATCGATTGCGACGGGTCCCGGGTCCTGGAAACGCATAATTTTCGAGATATCGACGTTGGAAGGTGAAAATGATGAAATTTTTTGTGCCACGAAATTCGTGTTTTTTCGTGTAACCTGCGGCCCTGAATCGATTGCGACGGGTCCCGGGTCCTGGAAACGCATAATTTTCGAGATATCGACGTTGGAAGGTGAGAATGATGAAATTTTTTGTGCTAGGAAATTCGTGTTTTTTCGTGTAATTTGCGGCCCTGAATCGATTGCGACGGGTCCCGGGTCCTAGAAACGCATAATTTTCGAGATATCGACATGGAAACGTGAAAAATGATTCAATTTTTCACTTTCGAAAATTCGTGTTTTTTCGTGTAATCTGCGGATCTAAATCGATTGCGACGGGTCCCGGGTCCTGGAAACGCATAATTTTCGAGATATCGACGTTGGAAGGTGAAAATGATGAAATTTTTTGTGCCACGAAATTCGTGTTTTTTCGTGTAACCTGCGGCCCTGAATCGATTGCGACGGGTCCCGGGTCCTGGAAACGCATAATTTTCGAGATATCGACATGGAAACGTGAAAAATGATTCAATTTTTCACTTTCGAAAATTCGTGTTTTTTCGTGTAATTTGCGGCCCTGAATCGATTGCGACGGGTCCCGGGTCCTGGAAACGCATAATTTTCGAGATATCGACGTTGGAAGGTGAAAATGATGAAATTTTTTGTGCCACGAAATTCGTGTTTTTTCGTGTAATCTGCGGATCTAAATCGATTGCGACGGGTCCCGGGTCCTGGAAACGCATAATTTTCGAGATATCGACGTTGGAAGGTGAGAATGATGAAATTTTTTGTGCTAGGAAATTCGTGTTTTTTCGTGTAATTTGCGGCCCTGAATCGATTGCGACGGGTCCCGGGTCCTGGAAACGCATAATTTTCGAGATATCGACGTTGGAAGGTGAAAATGATGAAATTTTTTGTGCTAGGAAATTCGTGTTTTTTCGTGTAATTTGCGGCCCTGAATCGATTTCGACTGGTCCCGGGTCCTGGAAACGCATAATTTTCGAGATATCGACGTTGGACGGTGAAAATGATGAAATTTTTTGTGCCACGAAATTCGTGTTTTTTCGTGTAATTTGCGGCCCTGAATCGATTGCGACGGGTCCCGAGTCCTGGAAACGCATAATTTTCGAGATATCGACGTTGGAAGGTGAAAATGATGAAATTTTTTGTGCTAGGAAATTCGTGTTTTTTCGTGTAATTTGCGGCCCTGAATCGATTGCGACGGGTCCCGGGTCCTGGAAACGCATAATTTTCGAGATATCGACATGGAAACGTGAAAAATGATTCAATTTTTCACTTTCGAAAATTCGTGTTTTTTCGTGTAATCTGCGGCCCTAAATCGATTAGGACGGGTCCCGGGTCCTGGAAACGCATAATTTTCGAGATATCGACGTTGGAAGGTGAAAATGATGAAATTTTTTGTGCCACGAAATTCGTGTTTTTTCGTGTAACCTGCGGCCCTGAATCGATTGCGACGGGTCCCGGGTCCTGGAAACGCATAATTTTCGAGATATCGACATGGAAACGTGAAAAATGATTCAATTTTTCACTTTCGAAAATTCGTGTTTTTAAGTGTAATTTGCGGCCCTGAATCGATTGCGACGGGTCCCGGGTCCTGGAAACGCATAATTTTCGAGATATCGACGTTGGAAGGTGAAAATGATGTAATTTTTTGTGCCACGAAATTCGTGTTTTTTCGTGTAACCTGCGGCCCTGAATCGATTGCGACGGGTCCCGGGTCCTGGAAACGCATAATTTTCGAGATATCGACGTTGGAAGGTGAAAATGATGAAATTTTTTGTGCTAGGAAATTCGTGTTTTTTCGTGTAATTTGCGGCCCTGAATCGATTGCGACGGGTCCCGGGTCCTAGAAACGCATAATTTTCGAGATATCGACATGGAAACGTGAAAAATGATTCAATTTTTCACTTTCGAAAATTCGTGTTTTTTCGTGTAATCTGCGGATCTAAATCGATTGCGACGGCTCCCGGGTCCTGGAAACGCATAATTTTCGAGATATCGACGTTGGAAGGTGAGAATGATGAAATTTTTTGTGCTAGGAAATTCGTGTTTTTTCGTGTAATTTGCGGCCCTGAATCGATTGCGACGGGTCCCGGGTCCTAGAAACGCATAATTTTCGAGATATCGACATGGAAACGTGAAAAATGATTCAATTTTTCACTTTCGAAAATTCGTGTTTTTTCGTGTAATCTGCGGATCTAAATCGATTGCGACGGGTCCCGGGTCCTGGAAACGCATAATTTTCGAGATATCGACGTTGGAAGGTGAAAATGATGAAATTTTTTGTGCCACGAAATTCGTGTTTTTTCGTGTAACCTGCGGCCCTGAATCGATTGCGACGGGTCCCGGGTCCTGGAAACGCATAATTTTCGAGATATCGACATGGAAACGTGAAAAATGATTCAATTTTTCACTTTCGAAAATTCGTGTTTTTAAGTGTAATTTGCGGCCCTGAATCGATTGCGACGGGTCCCGGGTCCTGGAAACGCATAATTTTCGAGATATCGACGTTGGAAGGTGAAAATGATGAAATTTTTTGTGCCACGAAATTCGTGTTTTTTCGTGTAACCTGCGGCCCTGAATCGATTGCGACGGGTCCCGGGTCCTGGAAACGCATAATTTTCGAGATATCGACGTTGGAAGGTGAAAATGATGAAATTTTTTGTGCTAGGAAATTCGTGTTTTTTCGTGTAATTTGCGGCCCTGAATCGATTGCGACGGGTCCCGGGTCCTGGAAACGCATAATTTTCGAGATATCGACATGGAAACGTGAAAAATGATTCAATTTTTCACTTTCGAAAATTCGTGTTTTCAAGCGTAATTTGCGGCCCTGAATCGATTGCGACGGGTCCCGGGTCCTGGAAACGCATAATTTTCGAGATATCGACATGGAAACATGGAAAATGATTCAATTTTTCACTTTCGAAAATTCGTGTTTTTTCGTGTAATTTGCGGCCCTGAATCGATTGCGACGGGTCCCGGGTCCTGGAAACGCATAATTTTCGAGATATCGACGTTGGAAGGTGAAAATGATGAAATTTTTTGTGCCACGAAATTCGTGTTTTTTCGTGTAATCTGCGGCCCTGAATCGATTGCGACGGGTCCCGGGTCCTGGAAACGCATAATTTTCGAGATATCGACATGGAAACGTGAAAAATGATTCAATTTTTCACTTTCGAAAATTCGTGTTTTTAAGTGTAATTTGCGGCCCTGAATCGATTGCGACGGGTCCCGGGTCCTGGAAACGCATAATTTTCGAGATATCGACGTTGGAAGGTGAAAATGATGAAATTTTTTGTGCCACGAAATTCGTGTTTTTTCGTGTAACCTGCGGCCCTGAATCGATTGCGACGGGTCCCGGGTCCTGAAAACGCATAATTTTCGAGATATCGACATGGAAACGTGAAAAATGATTCAATTTTTCACTTTCGAAAATTCGTGTTTTCAAGTGTAATTTGCGGCCCTGAATCGATTGCGACGGGTCCCGGGTCCTGGAAACGCATAATTTTCAAGATATCGACATGGAAACGTGAAAAATGATTCAATTTTTCGCTTTCGAAAATTCGTGTTTTTTCGTGTAATTTGCGGCCCTGAATCGATTTCGACTGGTCCCGGGTCCTGGAAACGCATAATTTCCGAGATATCGACGTTGGAAGGTGAAAATGATGAAATTTTTTGTGCCACGAAATTCGTGTTTTTTCGTGTAACCTGCGGCCCTGAATCGATTGCGACGGGTCCTGGGTCCTGGAAACGCATAATTTTCGAAATATCGACATGGAAACGTGAAAAATGATTCAATTTTTCACTTTCGAAAATTCGTGTTTTTTTGTGTAATTTGCGGCCCTGAATCGATTTCGACTGGTCCCGGGTCCTGGAAACGCATAATTTTCGAGATATCGACGTTGGAAGGTGAAAATGATGAAATTTTTTGTGCTAGGAAATTCGTGTTTTTTCGTGTGATTTGCGGCCCTGAATCGATTTCGACTGGTCCCGGGTCCTGGAAACGCATAATTTTCGAGATATCGACGTTGGAAGGTGAAAATGATGAAATTTTTTGTGCCACGAAATTCGTGTTTTTTCGTGTAATCTGCGGCCCTGAATCGATTGCGACGGGTCCCGGGTCCTGGAAACGCATAATTTTCGAGATATCGACATGGAAACGTGAAAAATGATTCAATTTTTCACTTTCGAAAATTCGTGTTTTTTCGTGTAATTTGCGGCCCTGAATCGATTGCGACGGGTCCCGGGTCCTGGAAACGCATAATTTTCGAGATATCGACGTTGGAAGGTGAAAATGATGAAATTTTTTGTGCCACGAAATTCACGTTTTTTCGTGTAACCTGCGGCCCTGAATCGATTTCGACGGGTCCCGGGTCCTGGAAACGCATAATTTTCGAGATATCGACATGGAAACGTGAAAAATGATTCAATTTTTCACTTTCGAAAATTCGTGTTTTTTCGTGTAATTTGCGGCCCTGAATCGATTTCGACTGGTACCGGGTCCTGGAAACGCATAATTTCCGAGATATCGACGTTGGAAGGTGAAAATGATGAAATTTTTCGCTTTCGAAAATTCGTGTTTTTTCGTGTAATTTGCGGCCCTGAATCGATTTCGACTGGTCCCGGGTCCTGGAAACGCATAATTTTCGAGATATCGACGTTGGAAGGTGAAAATGATGGAATTTTTTGTGCCACGAAATTCGTGTTTTTTCGTGTAATCTGCGGCCCTGAATCGATTGCGACGGGTCCCGGGTCCTGAAATCGCATCATTCTCGAGATATCGACATGGAAACGTGAAAAATAATTCAATTTTTCACTTTCGAAAATTCGTGTTTTTTCGTGTAATTTGCGGCCCTGAATCGACTGCGACGGGTCCCGGGTCCTGGAAACGCATAATTTTCGAAATATCGACATGGAAACGTGAAAAATGATTCAATTTTTCACTTTCGAAAATTCGTGTTTTTTCGTGTAATTTGCGGCCCTGAATCGATTTCGACTGGTCCCGGGTCCTGGAAACGCATAATTTTCGAGATATCGACGTTGGAAGGTGAAAATGATGAAATTTTTCGTGCTACGAAATTCGTGTTTTTTCGTGTAATTTGCGGCCCTGAATCGATTGCGACGGGTCCCGGGTCCTGGAAACGCATAATTTTCGAGATATCGACGTTGGAAGGTGAAAATGATGAAATTTTTTGTGCCACGAAATTCGTGTTTTTTCGTGTAATCTGCGGATCTAAATCGATTGCGACGGGTCCCGGGTCCTGGAAACGCATAATTTTCGAGATATCGACGTTGGAAGGTGAGAATGATGAAATTTTTTGTGCTAGGAAATTCGTGTTTTTTCGTGTAATTTGCGGCCCTGAATCGATTGCGACGGGTCCCGGGTCCTAGAAACGCATAATTTTCGAGATATCGACATGGAAACGTGAAAAATGATTCAATTTTTCACTTTCGAAAATTCGTGTTTTTTCGTGTAATCTGCGGATCTAAATCGATTGCGACGGGTCCCGGGTCCTGGAAACGCATAATTTTCGAGATATCGACGTTGGAAGGTGAAAATGATGAAATTTTTTGTGCCACGAAATTCGTGTTTTTTCGTGTAACCTGCGGCCCTGAATCGATTGCGACGGGTCCCGGGTCCTGGAAACGCATAATTTTCGAGATATCGACATGGAAACGTGAAAAATGATTCAATTTTTCACTTTCGAAAATTCGTGTTTTTAAGTGTAATTTGCGGCCCTGAATCGATTGCGACGGGTCCCGGGTCCTGGAAACGCATAATTTTCGAGATATCGACGTTGGAAGGTGAAAATGATGAAATTTTTTGTGCCACGAAATTCGTGTTTTTTCGTGTAACCTGCGGCCCTGAATCGATTGCGACGGGTCCCGGGTCCTGGAAACGCATAATTTTCGAGATATCGACGTTGGAAGGTGAAAATGATGAAATTTTTTGTGCTAGGAAATTCGTGTTTTTTCGTGTAATTTGCGGCCCTGAATCGATTGCGACGGGTCCCGGGTCCTGGAAACGCATAATTTTCGAGATATCGACATGGAAACGTGAAAAATGATTCAATTTTTCACTTTCGAAAATTCGTGTTTTCAAGCGTAATTTGCGGCCCTGAATCGATTGCGACGGGTCCCGGGTCCTGGAAACGCATAATTTTCGAGATATCGACATGGAAACATGGAAAATGATTCAATTTTTCACTTTCGAAAATTCGTGTTTTTTCGTGTAATTTGCGGCCCTGAATCGATTGCGACGGGTCCCGGGTCCTGGAAACGCATAATTTTCGAGATATCGACGTTGGAAGGTGAAAATGATGAAATTTTTTGTGCCACGAAATTCGTGTTTTTTCGTGTAATCTGCGGCCCTGAATCGATTGCGACGGGTCCCGGGTCCTGGAAACGCATAATTTTCGAGATATCGACGTGAAAACGTGAAAAATGATTCAATTTTTCCCTTTCGAAAATTCGTGTTTTTTCGTGGAATTTGCGGCCCTGAATCGATTTCGACTGGTCCCGGGTCCTGGAAACGCATAATTTCCGAGATATCGACGTTGGAAGGTGAAAATGATGAAATTTTTTGTGCCACGAAATTCGTGTTTTTTCGTGTAACCTGCGGCCCTGAATCGATTGCGACGGGTCCCGGGTCCTGGAAACGCATAATTTTCGAAATATCGACATGGAAACGTGAAAAATGATTCAATTTTTCACTTTCGAAAATTCGTGTTTTTTTGTGTAATTTGCGGCCCTGAATCGATTTCGACTGGTCCCGGGTCCTGGAAACGCATAATTTTCGAGATATTGACATTGGAAGGTGAAAATGATGAAATTTTTTGTGCTACGAAATTCGTGTTTTTTCGTGTAATTTGCGGCCCTGAATCGATTGCGACGGATCCCGGGTCCTGGAAACGCATAATTTTCGAGATATCGACATGGAAACGTGAAAAATGATTCAATTTTTCACTTTCGAAAATTCGTGTTTTTTTGTGTAATTTGCGGCCCTGAATCGATTGCGACGGGTCCCGGGTCCTGGAAACGCATAATTTTCGGGATATCGACGTTGGAAGGTGAAAATGATGAAACATTTTGTGCTAGGAAATTCGTGTTTTTTCGTGTAATTTGCGGCCCTGAATCGATTGCGAAGGGTCCCGGGTCCTGGAAACGCATAATTTTCGAGATATCGACATGGAAACGTGAAAAATGATTCAATTTTTCACTTTCGAAAATTCGTGTTTTTTCGTGTAATCTGCGGCCCTGAATCGATTGCGACGGGTCCCGGGTCCTGGAAACGCATAATTTTCGAGATATCGACATGGAAACGGGAAAAATGATTCAATTTTTCACTTTCGAAAATTCGTGTTTTTTCGTGTAATTTGCGGCCCTGAATCGATTTCGACTGGTCCCGGGTCCTGGAAACGCATAATTTTCGAGATATCGACGTTGGAAGGTGAAAATGATGAAATCTTTTGTGCTATGAAATTCGTGTTTTTGAGTGTAATTTGCGGCCCTGAATCGATTTCGACTGGTCCCGGGTCCTGGAAACGCATAATTTTCGAGATATCGACGTTGGAAGGTGAAAATGATGAAATTTTTTGTGCTAGGAAATTCGTGTTTTTTCGTGTGATTTGCGGCCCTGAATCGATTTCGACTGGTCCCGGGTCCTGGAAACGCATAATTTTCGAGATATCGACGTTGGAAGGTGAAAATGATGAAATTTTTTGTGCCACGAAATTCGTGTTTTTTCGTGTAATCTGCGGCCCTGAATCGATTGCGACGGGTCCCGGGTCCTGGAAACGCATAATTTTCGAGATATCGACATGGAAACGTGAAAAATGATTCAATTTTTCACTTTCGAAAATTCGTGTTTTTTCGTGTAATTTGCGGCCCTGAATCGATTGCGACGGGTCCCGGGTCCTGGAAACGCATAATTTTCGAGATATCGACGTTGGAAGGTGAAAATGATGAAATTTTTTGTGCCACGAAATTCACGTTTTTTCGTGTAACCTGCGGCCCTGAATCGATTTCGACGGGTCCCGGGTCCTGGAAACGCATAATTTTCGAGATATCGACATGGAAACGTGAAAAATGATTCAATTTTTCACTTTCGAAAATTCGTGTTTTTTCGTGTAATTTGCGGCCCTGAATCGATTTCGACTGGTACCGGGTCCTGGAAACGCATAATTTCCGAGATATCGACGTTGGAAGGTGAAAATGATGAAATTTTTCGCTTTCGAAAATTCGTGTTTTTTCGTGTAATTTGCGGCCCTGAATCGATTTCGACTGGTCCCGGGTCCTGGAAACGCATAATTTTCGAGATATCGACGTTGGAAGGTGAAAATGATGGAATTTTTTGTGCCACGAAATTCGTGTTTTTTCGTGTAATCTGCGGCCCTGAATCGATTGCGACGGGTCCCGGGTCCTGAAATCGCATCATTCTCGAGATATCGACATGGAAACGTGAAAAATGATTCAATTTTTCACTTTCGAAAATTCGTGTTTTTTCGTGTAATTTGCGGCCCTGAATCGACTGCGACGGGTCCCGGGTCCTGGAAACGCATAATTTTCGAGATATCGACGTTGGAAGGTGAAAATGATGAAATTTTTTGTGCCACGAAATTCGTGTTTTTTCGTGTAATCTGCGGCCCTGAATCGATTGCGACGGGTCCCGGGTCCTGGAAACGCATAATTTTCGAGATATCGACATGGAAACATGAAAAATGATTCAATTTTTCACTTTCGAAAATTCGTGTTTTTTCGTGTAATTTGCGGCCCTGAATCGATTGCGACGGGTCCCGGGTCCTGGAAACGCATAATTTTCGAGATATCGACGTTGGAAGGTGAAAATGATGAAATTTTTGTGCCACGAAATTCGTGTTTTTTCGTGTAATCTGCGGCCCTGAATCGATTGCGACGGGTCCCGGGTCCTGGAAACGCATAATTTTCGAGATATCGACGTTGGAAGGTGAAAATGATGAAATTTTTTGTGCCACGAGATTCGTGTTTTTTCGTGTAACCTGCGGCCCTGAATCGATTGCGACGGGTCCCGGGTCCTGGAAACGCATAATTTTCGAGATATCGACATGGAAACGTGAAAAATGATTCAATTTTTCACTTTCGAAAATTCGTGTTTTTAAGTGTAATTTGCGGCCCTGAATCGATTGCGACGGGTCCCGGGTCCTGGAAACGCATAATTTTTGAGATATCGACGTTGGAAGGTGAAAATGATGAAATTTTTTGTGCCACGAAATTCGTGTTTTTTCGTGTAACCTGCGGCCCTGAATCGATTGCGACGGGTCCCGGGTCCTGGAAACGCATAATTTTCGAGATATCGACGTTGGAAGGTGAAAATGATGAAATTTTTTGTGCTAGGAAATTCGTGTTTTTTCGTGTAATTTGCGGCCCTGAATCGATTTCGACTGGTCCCGGGTCCTGGAAACGCATAATTTTCGAGATATCGACGTTGGAAGGTGAAAATGATGAAATTTTTTGTGCCACGAAATTCGTGTTTTTTCGTGTAATTTGCGGCCCTGAATCGATTGCGACGGGTCCCGAGTCCTGGAAACGCATAATTTTCGAGATATCGACATGGAAACGTGAAAAATGATTCAATTTTTCACTTTCGAAAATTCGTGTTTTTTCGTGTAATCTGCGGCCCTAAATCGATTGCGACGGGTCCCGGGTCCTGGAAACGCATAATTTTCGAGATATCGACGTTGGAAGGTGAAAATGATGAAATTTTTTGTGCCACGAAATTCGTGTTTTTTCGTGTAACCTGCGGCCCTGAATCGATTGCGACGGGTCCCGGGTCCTGGAAACGCATAATTTTCGAGATATCGACATGGAAACGTGAAAAATGATTCAATTTTTCACTTTCGAAAATTCGTGTTTTTAAGTGTAATTTGCGGCCCTGAATCGATTGCGACGGGTCCCGGGTCCTGGAAACGCATAATTTTCGAGATATCGACGTTGGAAGGTGAAAATGATGTAATTTTTTGTGCCACGAAATTCGTGTTTTTTCGTGTAACCTGCGGCCCTGAATCGATTGCGACGGGTCCCGGGTCCTGGAAACGCATAATTTTCGAGATATCGACGTTGGAAGGTGAAAATGATGAAATTTTTTGTGCTAGGAAATTCGTGTTTTTTCGTGTAATTTGCGGCCCTGAATCGATTTCGACTGGTCCCGGTTCCTGGAAACGCATAATTTTCGAGATATCGACGTTGGAAGGTGAAAATGATGAAATTTTTTGTGCCACGAAATTCGTGTTTTTTCGTGTAATTTGCGGCCCTGAATCGATTGCGACGGGTCCCGGGTCCTGGAAACGCATAATTTTCGAGATATCGACGTTGGAAGGTGAGAATGATGAAATTTTTTGTGCTAGGAAATTCGTGTTTTTTCGTGTAATTTGCGGCCCTGAATCGATTGCGACGGGTCCCGGGTCCTAGAAACGCATAATTTTCAAGATATCGACATGGAAACGTGAAAAATGATTCAATTTTTCACTTTCGAAAATTCGTGTTTTTTCGTGTAATCTGCGGATCTAAATCGATTGCGACGGGTCCCGGGTCCTGGAAACGCATAATTTTCGAGATATCGACGTTGGAAGGTGAGAATGATGAAATTTTTTGTGCTAGGAAATTCGTGTTTTTTCGTGTAATTTGCGGCCCTGAATCGATTGCGACGGGTCCCGGGTCCTAGAAACGCATAATTTTCGAGATATCGACATGGAAACGTGAAAAATGATTCAATTTTTCACTTTCGAAAATTCGTGTTTTTTCGTGTAATCTGCGGATCTAAATCGATTGCGACGGGTCCCGGGTCCTGGAAACGCATAATTTTCGAGATATCGACGTTGGAAGGTGAAAATGATGAAATTTTTTGTGCCACGAAATTCGTGTTTTTTCGTGTAACCTGCGGCCCTGAATCGATTGCGACGGGTCCCGGGTCCTGGAAACGCATAATTTTCGAGATATCGACATGGAAACGTGAAAAATGAGTCAATTTTTCACTTTCGAAAATTCGTGTTTTTAAGTGTAATTTGCGGCCCTGAATCGATTGCGACGGGTCCCGGGTCCTGGAAACGCATAATTTTCGAGATATCGACGTTGGAAGGTGAAAATGATGAAATTTTTTGTGCCACGAAATTCGTGTTTTTTCGTGTAACCTGCGGCCCTGAATCGATTGCGACGGGTCCCGGGTCCTGGAAACGCATAATTTTCGAGATATCGACGTTGGAAGGTGAAAATGATGAAATTTTTTGTGCTAGGAAATTCGTGTTTTTTCGTGTAATTTGCGGCCCTGAATCGATTGCGACGGGTCCCGGGTCCGGGAAACGCATAATTTTCGAGATATCGACATGGAAACGTGAAAAATGATTCAATTTTTCACTTTCGAAAATTCGTGTTTTCAAGCGTAATTTGCGGCCCTGAATCGATTGCGACGGGTCCCGGGTCCTGGAAACGCATAATTTTCGAGATATCGACATGGAAACATGGAAAATGATTCAATTTTTCACTTTCGAAAATTCGTGTTTTTTCGTGTAATTTGCGGCCCTGAATCGATTGCGACGGGTCCCGGGTCCTGGAAACGCATAATTTTCGAGATATCGACGTTGGAAGGTGAAAATGATGAAATTTTTTGTGCCACGAAATTCGTGTTTTTTCGTGTAATCTGCGGCCCTGAATCGATTGCGACGGGTCCCGGGTCCTGGCAACGCATAATTTTCGAGATATCGACATGGAAACGTGAAAAATGATTCAATTTTTCACTTTCGAAAATTCGTGTTTTTAAGTGTAATTTGCGGCCCTGAATCGATTGCGACGGGTCCCGGGTCCTGGAAACGCATGATTTTCGAGATATCGACGTTGGAAGGTGAAAATGATGAAATTTTTTGTGCCACGAAATTCGTGTTTTTTCGTGTAACCTGCGGCCCTGAATCGATTGCGACGGGTCCCGGGTCCTGAAAACGCATAATTTTCGAGATATCGACATGGAAACGTGAAAAATGATTCAATTTTTCACTTTCGAAAATTCGTGTTTTCAAGTGTAATTTGCGGCCCTGAATCGATTGCGACGGGTCCCGGGTCCTGGAAACGCATAATTTTCGAGATATCGACGTTGGAAGGTGAAAATGATGAAATTTTTTGTGCTAGGAAATTCGTGTTTTTTCGTGTAATTTGCGGCCCTGAATCGATTTCGACTGGTCCCGGGTCCTGGAAACGCATAATTTTCGAGATATCGACGTTGGAAGGTGAAAATGATGAAATTTTTTGTGCCACGAAATTCGTGTTTTTTCGTGTAATTTGCGGCCCTGAATCGATTGCGACGGGTCCCGAGTCCTGGAAACGCATAATTTTCGAGATATCGACATGGAAACGTGAAAAATGATTCAATTTTTCACTTTCGAAAATTCGTGTTTTTTCGTGTAATCTGCGGCCCTAAATCGATTGCGACGGGTCCCGGGTCCTGGAAACGCATAATTTTCGAGATATCGACGTTGGAAGGTCAAAATGATGAAATTTTTTGTGCCACGAAATTCGTGTTTTTTCGTGTAACCTGCGGCCCTGAATCGATTGCGACGGGTCCCGGGTCCTGGAAACGCATAATTTTCGAGATATCGACATGGAAACGTGAAAAATGATTCAATTTTTCACTTTCGAAAATTCGTGTTTTTAAGTGTAATTTGCGGCCCTGAATCGATTGCGACGGGTCCCGGGTCCTGGAAACGCATAATTTTCGAGATATCGACGTTGGAAGGTGAAAATGATGTAATTTTTTGTGCCACGAAATTCGTGTTTTTTCGTGTAACCTGCGGCCCTGAATCGATTGCGACGGGTCCCGGGTCCTGGAAACGCATAATTTTCGAGATATCGACGTTGGAAGGTGAAAATGATGAAATTTTTTGTGCTAGGAAATTCGTGTTTTTTCGTGTAATTTGCGGCCCTGAATCGATTTCGACTGGTCCCGGTTCCTGGAAACGCATAATTTTCGAGATATCGACGTTGGAAGGTGAAAATGATGAAATTTTTTGTGCCACGAAATTCGTGTTTTTTCGTGTAATTTGCGGCCCTGAATCGATTGCGACGGGTCCCGGGTCCTGGAAACGCACAATTTTCGAGATATCGACGTTGGAAGGTGAGAATGATGAAATTTTTTGTGCTAGGAAATTCGTGTTTTTTCGTGTAATTTGCGGCCCTGAATCGATTGCGACGGGTCCCGGGTCCTAGAAACGCATAATTTTCAAGATATCGACATGGAAACGTGAAAAATGATTCAATTTTTCACTTTCGAAAATTCGTGTTTTTTCGTGTAATCTGCGGATCTAAATCGATTGCGACGGGTCCCGGGTCCTGGAAACGCATAATTTTCGAGATATCGACGTTGGAAGGTGAGAATGATGAAATTTTTTGTGCTAGGAAATTCGTGTTTTTTCGTGTAATTTGCGGCCCTGAATCGATTGCGACGGGTCCCGGGTCCTAGAAACGCATAATTTTCGAGATATCGACATGGAAACGTGAAAAATGATTCAATTTTTCACTTTCGAAAATTCGTGTTTTTTCGTGTAATCTGCGGATCTAAATCGATTGCGACGGGTCCCGGGTCCTGGAAACGCATAATTTTCGAGATATCGACGTTGGAAGGTGAAAATGATGAAATTTTTTGTGCCACGAAATTCGTGTTTTTTCGTGTAACCTGCGGCCCTGAATCGATTGCGACGGGTCCCGGGTCCTGGAAACGCATAATTTTCGAGATATCGACATGGAAACGTGAAAAATGAGTCAATTTTTCACTTTCGAAAATTCGTGTTTTTAGGTGTAATTTGCGGCCCTGAATCGATTGCGACGGGTCCCGGGTCCTGGAAACGCATAATTTTCGAGATATCGACGTTGGAAGGTGAAAATGATGAAATTTTTTGTGCCACGAAATTCGTGTTTTTTCGTGTAACCTGCGGCCCTGAATCGATTGCGACGGGTCCCGGGTCCTGGAAACGCATAATTTTCGAGATATCGACGTTGGAAGGTGAAAATGATGAAATTTTTTGTGCTAGGAAATTCGTGTTTTTTCGTGTAATTTGCGGCCCTGAATCGATTGCGACGGGTCCCGGGTCCGGGAAACGCATAATTTTCGAGATATCGACATGGAAACGTGAAAAATGATTCAATTTTTCACTTTCGAAAATTCGTGTTTTCAAGCGTAATTTGCGGCCCTGAATCGATTGCGACGGGTCCCGGGTCCTGGAAACGCATAATTTTCGAGATATCGACATGGAAACATGGAAAATGATTCAATTTTTCACTTTCGAAAATTCGTGTTTTTTCGTGTAATTTGCGGCCCTGAATCGATTGCGACGGGTCCCGGGTCCTGGAAACGCATAATTTTCGAGATATCGACGTTGGAAGGTGAAAATGATGAAATTTTTTGTGCCACGAAATTCGTGTTTTTTCGTGTAATCTGCGGCCCTGAATCGATTGCGACGGGTCCCGGGTCCTGGCAACGCATAATTTTCGAGATATCGACATGGAAACGTGAAAAATGATTCAATTTTTCACTTTCGAAAATTCGTGTTTTCAAGTGTAATTTGCGGCCCTGAATCGATTGCGACGGGTCCCGGGTCCTGGAAACGCATAATTTTCAAGATATCGACATGGAAACGTGAAAAATGATTCAATTTTTCGCTTTCGAAAATTCGTGTTTTGTCGTGTAATTTGCGGCCCTGAATCGATTTCGACTGGTCCCGGGTCCTGGAAACGCATAATTTTCGAGATATCGACGTTGGAAGGTGAAAATGATTAAATTTTTTGTGCCACGAAATTCGTGTTTTTTCGTGTAATCTGCGGCCCTGAATCGATTGCGACGGGTCCCGGGTCCTGGAAACGCATAATTTTCGAGATATCGACGTGAAAACGTGAAAAATGATTCAATTTGTCCCTTTCGAAAATTCGTGTTTTTTCGTGTAATTTGCGGCCCTGAATCGATTTCGACTGGTCCCGGGTCCTGGAAACGCATAATTTCCGAGATATCGACGTTGGAAGGTGAAAATGATGAAATTTTTTGTGCCACGAAATTCGTGTTTTTTCGTGTAACCTGCGGCCCTGAATCGATTGCGACGGGTCCCGGGTCCTGGAAACGCATAATTTTCGAAATATCGACATGGAAACGTGAAAAATGATTCAATTTTTCACTTTCGAAAATTCGTGTTTTTTTGTGTAATTTGCGGCCCTGAATCGATTTCGACTGGTCCCGGGTCCTGGAAACGCATAATTTTCGAGATATCGACGTTGGAAGGTGAAAATGATGAAATTTTTTGTGCTACGAAATTCGTGTTTTTTCGTGTAATTTGCGGCCCTGAATCGATTGCGACGGATCCCGGGTCCTGGAAACGCATAATTTTCGAGATATCGACATGGAAACGTGAAAAATGATTCAATTTTTCACTTTCGAAAATTCGTGTTTTTTTGTGTAATTTGCGGCCCTGAATCGATTGCGACGGGTCCCGGGTCCTGGAAACGCATAATTTTCGGGATATCGACGTTGGAAGGTGAAAATGATGAAATTTTTTGTGCTAGGAAATTCGTGTTTTTTCGTGTAATTTGCGGCCCTGAATCGATTGCGAAGGGTCCCGGGTCCTGGAAACGCATAATTTTCGAGATATCGACATGGAAACGTGAAAAATGATTCAATTTTTCACTTTCGAAAATTCGTGTTTTTTCGTGTAATCTGCGGCCCTGAATCGATTGCGACGGGTCCCGGGTCCTGGAAACGCATAATTTTCGAGATATCGACATGGAAACGGGAAAAATGATTCAATTTTTCACTTTCGAAAATTCGTGTTTTTTCGTGTAATTTGCGGCCCTGAATCGATTTCGACTGGTCCCGGGTCCTGGAAACGCATAATTTTCGAGATATCGACGTTGGAAGGTGAAAATGATGAAATCTTTTGTGCTATGAAATTCGTGTTTTTGAGTGTAATTTGCGGCCCTGAATCGATTTCGACTGGTCCCGGGTCCTGGAAACGCATAATTTTCGAGATATCGACGTTGGAAGGTGAAAATGATGAAATTTTTTGTGCTAGGAAATTCGTGTTTTTTCGTGTGATTTGCGGCCCTGAATCGATTTCGACTGGTCCCGGGTCCTGGAAACGCATAATTTTCGAGATATCGACGTTGGAAGGTGAAAATGATGGAATTTTTTGTGCCACGAAATTCGTGTTTTTTCGCGTAATCTGCGGCCCTGAATCGATTGCGACGGGTCCCGGGTCCTGGAAACGCATAATTTTCGAGATATCGACATGGAAACATGAAAAATGATTCAATTTTTCACTTTCGAAAATTCGTGTTTTTTCGTGTAATTTGCGGCCCTGAATCGATTTCGACTGGTCCCGGGTCCTGGAAACGCATAATTTTCGAGATATCGACGTTGGAAGGTGAAAATGATGGAATTTTTTGTGCCACGAAATTCGTGTTTTTTCGCGTAATCTGCGGCCCTGAATCGATTGCGACGGGTCCCGGGTCCTGGAAACGCATAATTTTCGAGATATCGACATGGAAACATGAAAAATGATTCAATTTTTCACTTTCGAAAATTCGTGTTTTTTCGTGTAATTTGCGGCCCTGAATCGATTTTGACTGGTACCGGGTCCTGGAAACGCATAATTTCCGAGATATCGACGTTGGAAGGTGAAAATGATGAAATTTTTCGCTTTCGAAAATTCGTGTTTTTTCGTGTAATTTGCGGCCCTGAATCGATTTCGACTGGTCCCGGGTCCTGGAAACGCATAATTTTCGAGATATCGACGTTGGAAGGTGAAAATGATGGAATTTTTTGTGCCACGAAATTCGTGTTTTTTCGCGTAATCTGCGGCCCTGAATCGATTGCGACGGGTCCCGGGTCCTGGAAACGCATAATTTTCGAGATATCGACATGGAAACATGAAAAATGATTCAATTTTTCACTTTCGAAAATTCGTGTTTTTTCGTGTAATTTGCGGCCCTGAATCGATTTCGACTGGTCCCGGGTCCTGGAAACGCATAATTTCCGAGATATCGACGTTGGAAGGTGAAAATGATGAAATTTTTTGTGCTAGGAAATTCGTCTTTTTTCGTGTAATTTGCGGCCCTGAATCGATTTCGACTGATCCCGGGTCCTGGAAACGCATAATTTTCGAGATATCGACATGGAAACATAAAAAATGATTCAATTTTTCACTTTCGAAAATTCGTGTTTTTTCGTGTAATTTACGGCCCTGAATCGATTGCGACGGGTCCCGGGTCCTGGAAACGCATAATTTTCGAGATATCGACGTTGGAAGGTGAAAATGATGAAATTTTTTGTGCTAGGAAATTCGTGTTTTTTCGTGTAATTTGCGGCCCTGAATCGATTTCGACTGGTCCCGGGTCCTGGAAACGTATAATTTCCGAGATATCGACGTTGGAAGGTGAAAATGATGAAATTTTTTGTGCTACGAAATTCGTGTTTTTTCGTGTAATTTGCGGCCCTGAATCGATTTCGACTGGTCCCGGGTCCTGGAAACGCATAATTTTCGAGATATCGACGTTGGAAGGTGAAAATGACTAAATTTTTTGTGCCACGAAATTCGTGTTTTTTCGTGTAACCTGCGGCCCTGAATCGATTGCGACGGGTCCCAGGTCCTGGAAACGCATAATTTTCGAAATATCGACATGGAAACGTGAAGAATGATTCAATTTTTCACTTTCGAAAATTCGTGTTTTTTCGTGTAATTTGCGGCCCTGAATCGATTTCGACTGGTCCCGGGTCCTGGAAACGCATAATTCTCGAGATATCGACGTTGGAAGGTGAAAATGATGAAATTTTTTGTGCTAGGAAATTCGTGTTTTTTCGTGTAATTTGCGGCCCTGAATCGATTTCGACTGGTCCCGGGTCCTGGAAACGCATAATTTTCGAGATATCGACGTTGGAAGGTGAAAATGATGAAATTTTTTGTGCCACGAAATTCGTGTTTTTTTGTGTAATCTGCGGCCCTGAATCGATTGCGACGGGTCCCGGGTCCTGGAAACGCATAATTTTCGAGATATCGACATGGAAACGGGAAAAATGATTCAATTTTTCACTTTCGAAAATTCGTGTTTTTTCGTGTAATCTGCGGCCCTGAATCGATTGCGACGGGTCCCGGGTCCTGGAAACGCATAATTTTCGAGATATCGACATGGAAACGTGAAAAATGATTCAATTTTTCACTTTCGAAAATTCGTGTTTTCAAGTGTAATTTGCGGCCCTGAATCGATTTCGACTGGTCCCGGGTCCTGGAAACGCATAATTTTCGAGATATCGACGTTGGAAGGTGAAAATGATGAAATTTTTTGTGCCACGAAATTCGTGTTTTTTCGTGTAATCTGCGGCCCTGAATCGATTGCGACGGGTCCCGGGTCCTGGAAACGCATAATTTTCGAGATATCGACATGAAAACGTGACAAATGATTTAATTTTTCACTTTCGAAAATTCGTGTTTTTTCGTGTAATTTGCGGCCCTGAATCGATTTCGACTGGTCCCGGGTCCTGGAAACGCATAATTTCCGAGATATCGACGTTGGAAGGTGAAAATGACTAAATTTTTTGTGCCACGAAATTCGTGTTTTTTCGTGTAACCTGCGGCCCTGAATCGATTGCGACGGGTCCCAGGTCCTGGAAACGCATAATTTTCGAAATATCGACATGGAAACGTGAAAAATGATTCAATTTTTCACTTTCGAAAATTCGTGTTTTTTCGTGTAATTTGCGGCCCTGAATCGATTTCGACTGGAAACGCATAATTCTCGAGATATCGACGTTGGAAGGTGAAAATGATGAAATTTTTTGTGCTAGGAAATTCGTGTTTTTTCGTGTAATTTGCGGCCCTGAATCGATTTCGACTGGTCCCGGGTCCTGGAAACGCATAATTTTCGAGATATCGACGTTGGAAGGTGAAAATGATGAAATTTTTCGTGCCACGAAATTCGTGTTTTTTCGAGTAACCTGCGGCCCTGAATCGATTGCGACGGGTCCCGGGTCCTGGAAACGCATAATTTTCGAGATATCGACATGGAAACGGGAAAAATGATTCAATTTTTCACTTTCGAAAATTCGTGTTTTTTCGTGTAATTTGCGGCCCTGGATCGATTTCGACTGGTCCCGGGTCCTGGAAACGCATAATTTTCGAGATATCGACGTTGGAAGGTGAAAATGATGAAATCTTTTGTGCTATGAAATTCGTGTTTTTGAGTGTAATTTGCGGCCCTGAATCGATTTCGACTGGTCCCGGGTCCTGGAAACGCATAATTTCCGAGATATCGACGTTGGAAGGTGGAAATGATGAAATTTTTCGCTTTCGAAAATTCGTGTTTTTTCGTGTAATTTGCGGCCCTGAATCGATTTCGACTGGTCCCGGGTCCTGGAAACGCATAATTTTCGAGATATCGACGTTGGAAGGTGAAAATGATGAAATTTTTTGTGCCACGAAATTCGTGTTTTTTCGTGTAATCTGCGGCCCTGAATCGATTGCGACAAGTCCCGGGTCCTGAAATCGCATCATTCTCGAGATATCGACATGGAAACGTGAAAAATGATTCAATTTTTCACTTTCGAAAATTCGTGTTTTTTCGTGTAATTTGCGGCCCTGAATCGACTGCGACGGGTCCCGGGTCCTGGAAACGCATAATTTTCGAGATATCGACGTTGGAAGGTGAAAATGATGAAATTTTTTGTGCCACGAAATTCGTGTTTTTTCGTGTAATCTGCGGCCCTGAATCGATTGCGACGGGTCCCGGGTCCTGGAAACGCATAATTTTCGAGATATCGACATGGAAACATGAAAAATGATTCAATTTTTCACTTTCGAAAATTCGTGTTTTTTCGTGTAATTTGCGGCCCTGAATCGATTGCGACGGGTCCCGGGTCCTGGAAACGCATAATTTTCGAGATATCGACGTTGGAAGGTGAAAATGATGAAATTTTTGTGCCACGAAATTCGTGTTTTTTCGTGTAATCTGCGGCCCTGAATCGATTGCGACGGGTCCCGGGTCCTGGAAACGCATAATTTTCGAGATATCGACGTTGGAAGGTGAAAATGATGAAATTTTTTGTGCCACGAGATTCGTGTTTTTTCGTGTAACCTGCGGCCCTGAATCGATTGCGACGGGTCCCGGGTCCTGGAAACGCATAATTTTCGAGATATCGACATGGAAACGTGAAAAATGATTCAATTTTTCACTTTCGAAAATTCGTGTTTTTAAGTGTAATTTGCGGCCCTGAATCGATTGCGACGGGTCCCGGGTCCTGGAAACGCATAATTTTTGAGATATCGACGTTGGAAGGTGAAAATGATGAAATTTTTTGTGCCACGAAATTCGTGTTTTTTCGTGTAACCTGCGGCCCTGAATCGATTGCGACGGGTCCCGGGTCCTGGAAACGCATAATTTTCGAGATATCGACGTTGGAAGGTGAAAATGATGAAATTTTTTGTGCTAGGAAATTCGTGTTTTTTCGTGTAATTTGCGGCCCTGAATCGATTTCGACTGGTCCCGGGTCCTGGAAACGCATAATTTTCGAGATATCGACGTTGGAAGGTGAAAATGATGAAATTTTTTGTGCCACGAAATTCGTGTTTTTTCGTGTAATTTGCGGCCCTGAATCGATTGCGACGGGTCCCGAGTCCTGGAAACGCATAATTTTCGAGATATCGACATGGAAACGTGAAAAATGATTCAATTTTTCACTTTCGAAAATTCGTGTTTTTTCGTGTAATCTGCGGCCCTAAATCGATTGCGACGGGTCCCGGGTCCTGGAAACGCATAATTTTCGAGATATCGACGTTGGAAGGTGAAAATGATGAAATTTTTTGTGCCACGAAATTCGTGTTTTTTCGTGTAACCTGCGGCCCTGAATCGATTGCGACGGGTCCCGGGTCCTGGAAACGCATAATTTTCGAGATATCGACATGGAAACGTGAAAAATGATTCAATTTTTCACTTTCGAAAATTCGTGTTTTTAAGTGTAATTTGCGGCCCTGAATCGATTGCGACGGGTCCCGGGTCCTGGAAACGCATAATTTTCGAGATATCGACGTTGGAAGGTGAAAATGATGTAATTTTTTGTGCCACGAAATTCGTGTTTTTTCGTGTAACCTGCGGCCCTGAATCGATTGCGACGGGTCCCGGGTCCTGGAAACGCATAATTTTCGAGATATCGACGTTGGAAGGTGAAAATGATGAAATTTTTTGTGCTAGGAAATTCGTGTTTTTTCGTGTAATTTGCGGCCCTGAATCGATTGCGACGGGTCCCGGGTCCTGGAAACGCATAATTTTCGAGATATCGACATGGAAACGTGAAAAATGATTCAATTTTTCACTTCCGAAAATTCGTGTTTTCAAGTGTAATTTGCGGCCCTGAATCGATTTCGACGGGTCCCGGGTCCTGGAAACGCATAATTTTCGAGATATCGACGTTGGAAGGTGAAAATGATGGAATTTTTTGTGCCACGAAATTCGTGTTTTTTCGCGTAATCTGCGGCCCTGAATCGATTGCGACGGGTCCCGGGTCCTGGAAACGCATAATTTTCGAGATATCGACATGGAAACATAAAAAATGATTCAATTTTTCACTTTCGAAAATTCGTGTTTTTTCGTGTAATTTGCGGCCCTGAATCGATTTCGACTGGTCCCGGGTCCTGGAAACGCATAATTTTCGAGATATCGACGTTGGAAGGTGAAAATGATGGAATTTTTTGTGCCACGAAATTCGTGTTTTTTCGCGTAATCTGCGGCCCTGAATCGATTGCGACGGGTCCCGGGTCCTGGAAACGCATAATTTTCGAGATATCGACATGGAAACATGAAAAATGATTCAATTTTTCACTTTCGAAAATTCGTGTTTTTTCGTGTAATTTGCGGCCCTGAATCGATTTTGACTGGTACCGGGTCCTGGAAACGCATAATTTCCGAGATATCGACGTTGGAAGGTGAAAATGATGAAATTTTTCGCTTTCGAAAATTCGTGTTTTTTCGTGTAATTTGCGGCCCTGAATCGATTTCGACTGGTCCCGGGTCCTGGAAACGCATAATTTTCGAGATATCGACGTTGGAAGGTGAAAATGATGGAATTTTTTGTGCCACGAAATTCGTGTTTTTTCGCGTAATCTGCGGCCCTGAATCGATTGCGACGGGTCCCGGGTCCTGGAAACGCATAATTTTCGAGATATCGACATGGAAACATGAAAAATGATTCAATTTTTCACTTTCGAAAATTCGTGTTTTTTCGTGTAATTTGCGGCCCTGAATCGATTTCGACTGGTCCCGGGTCCTGGAAACGCATAATTTTCGAGATATCGACGTTGGAAGGTGAAAATGATGAAATTTTTTGTGCTAGGAAATTCGTCTTTTTTCGTGTAATTTGCGGCCCTGAATCGATTTCGACTGATCCCGGGTCCTGGAAACGCATAATTTTCGAGATATCGACATGGAAACATAAAAAATGATTCAATTTTTCACTTTCGAAAATTCGTGTTTTTTCGTGTAATTTACGGCCCTGAATCGATTGCGACGGGTCCCGGGTCCTGGAAACGCATAATTTTCGAGATATCGACGTTGGAAGGTGAAAATGATGAAATTTTTTGTGCTAGGAAATTCGTGTTTTTTCGTGTAATTTGCGGCCCTGAATCGATTTCGACTGGTCCCGGGTCCTGGAAACGTATAATTTCCGAGATATCGACGTTGGAAGGTGAAAATGATGAAATTTTTTGTGCTACGAAATTCGTGTTTTTTCGTGTAATTTGCGGCCCTGAATCGATTTCGACTGGTCCCGGGTCCTGGAAACGCATAATTTTCGAGATATCGACGTTGGAAGGTGAAAATGACTAAATTTTTTGTGCCACGAAATTCGTGTTTTTTCGTGTAACCTGCGGCCCTGAATCGATTGCGACGGGTCCCAGGTCCTGGAAACGCATAATTTTCGAAATATCGACATGGAAACGTGAAGAATGATTCAATTTTTCACTTTCGAAAATTCGTGTTTTTTCGTGTAATTTGCGGCCCTGAATCGATTTCGACTGGTCCCGGGTCCTGGAAACGCATAATTCTCGAGATATCGACGTTGGAAGGTGAAAATGATGAAATTTTTTGTGCTAGGAAATTCGTGTTTTTTCGTGTAATTTGCGGCCCTGAATCGATTTCGACTGGTCCCGGGTCCTGGAAACGCATAATTTTCGAGATATCGACGTTGGAAGGTGAAAATGATGAAATTTTTTGTGCCACGAAATTCGTGTTTTTTTGTGTAATCTGCGGCCCTGAATCGATTGCGACGGGTCCCGGGTCCTGGAAACGCATAATTTTCGAGATATCGACATGGAAACGGGAAAAATGATTCAATTTTTCACTTTCGAAAATTCGTGTTTTTTCGTGTAATCTGCGGCCCTGAATCGATTGCGACGGGTCCCGGGTCCTGGAAACGCATAATTTTCGAGATATCGACATGGAAACGTGAAAAATGATTCAATTTTTCACTTTCGAAAATTCGTGTTTTCAAGTGTAATTTGCGGCCCTGAATCGATTTCGACTGGTCCCGGGTCCTGGAAACGCATAATTTTCGAGATATCGACGTTGGAAGGTGAAAATGATGAAATTTTTTGTGCCACGAAATTCGTGTTTTTTCGTGTAATCTGCGGCCCTGAATCGATTGCGACGGGTCCCGGGTCCTGGAAACGCATAATTTTCGAGATATCGACATGAAAACGTGACAAATGATTTAATTTTTCACTTTCGAAAATTCGTGTTTTTTCGTGTAATTTGCGGCCCTGAATCGATTTCGACTGGTCCCGGGTCCTGGAAACGCATAATTTCCGAGATATCGACGTTGGAAGGTGAAAATGACTAAATTTTTTGTGCCACGAAATTCGTGTTTTTTCGTGTAACCTGCGGCCCTGAATCGATTGCGACGGGTCCCAGGTCCTGGAAACGCATAATTTTCGAAATATCGACATGGAAACGTGAAAAATGATTCAATTTTTCACTTTCGAAAATTCGTGTTTTTTCGTGTAATTTGCGGCCCTGAATCGATTTCGACTGGAAACGCATAATTCTCGAGATATCGACGTTGGAAGGTGAAAATGATGAAATTTTTTGTGCTAGGAAATTCGTGTTTTTTCGTGTAATTTGCGGCCCTGAATCGATTTCGACTGGTCCCGGGTCCTGGAAACGCATAATTTTCGAGATATCGACGTTGGAAGGTGAAAATGATGAAATTTTTCGTGCCACGAAATTCGTGTTTTTTCGAGTAACCTGCGGCCCTGAATCGATTGCGACGGGTCCCGGGTCCTGGAAACGCATAATTTTCGAGATATCGACATGGAAACGGGAAAAATGATTCAATTTTTCACTTTCGAAAATTCGTGTTTTTTCGTGTAATTTGCGGCCCTGGATCGATTTCGACTGGTCCCGGGTCCTGGAAACGCATAATTTTCGAGATATCGACGTTGGAAGGTGAAAATGATGAAATCTTTTGTGCTATGAAATTCGTGTTTTTGAGTGTAATTTGCGGCCCTGAATCGATTTCGACTGGTCCCGGGTCCTGGAAACGCATAATTTCCGAGATATCGACGTTGGAAGGTGGAAATGATGAAATTTTTCGCTTTCGAAAATTCGTGTTTTTTCGTGTAATTTGCGGCCCTGAATCGATTTCGACTGGTCCCGGGTCCTGGAAACGCATAATTTTCGAGATATCGACGTTGGAAGGTGAAAATGATGAAATTTTTTGTGCCACGAAATTCGTGTTTTTTCGTGTAATCTGCGGCCCTGAATCGATTGCGACAAGTCCCGGGTCCTGAAATCGCATCATTCTCGAGATATCGACATGGAAACGTGAAAAATGATTCAATTTTTCACTTTCGAAAATTCGTGTTTTTTCGTGTAATTTGCGGCCCTGAATCGACTGCGACGGGTCCCGGGTCCTGGAAACGCATAATTTTCGAGATATCGACGTTGGAAGGTGAAAATGATGAAATTTTTTGTGCCACGAAATTCGTGTTTTTTCGTGTAATCTGCGGCCCTGAATCGATTGCGACGGGTCCCGGGTCCTGGAAACGCATAATTTTCGAGATATCGACATGGAAACATGAAAAATGATTCAATTTTTCACTTTCGAAAATTCGTGTTTTTTCGTGTAATTTGCGGCCCTGAATCGATTGCGACGGGTCCCGGGTCCTGGAAACGCATAATTTTCGAGATATCGACGTTGGAAGGTGAAAATGATGAAATTTTTGTGCCACGAAATTCGTGTTTTTTCGTGTAATCTGCGGCCCTGAATCGATTGCGACGGGTCCCGGGTCCTGGAAACGCATAATTTTCGAGATATCGACGTTGGAAGGTGAAAATGATGAAATTTTTTGTGCCACGAGATTCGTGTTTTTTCGTGTAACCTGCGGCCCTGAATCGATTGCGACGGGTCCCGGGTCCTGGAAACGCATAATTTTCGAGATATCGACATGGAAACGTGAAAAATGATTCAATTTTTCACTTTCGAAAATTCGTGTTTTTAAGTGTAATTTGCGGCCCTGAATCGATTGCGACGGGTCCCGGGTCCTGGAAACGCATAATTTTTGAGATATCGACGTTGGAAGGTGAAAATGATGAAATTTTTTGTGCCACGAAATTCGTGTTTTTTCGTGTAACCTGCGGCCCTGAATCGATTGCGACGGGTCCCGGGTCCTGGAAACGCATAATTTTCGAGATATCGACGTTGGAAGGTGAAAATGATGAAATTTTTTGTGCTAGGAAATTCGTGTTTTTTCGTGTAATTTGCGGCCCTGAATCGATTTCGACTGGTCCCGGGTCCTGGAAACGCATAATTTTCGAGATATCGACGTTGGAAGGTGAAAATGATGAAATTTTTTGTGCCACGAAATTCGTGTTTTTTCGTGTAATTTGCGGCCCTGAATCGATTGCGACGGGTCCCGAGTCCTGGAAACGCATAATTTTCGAGATATCGACATGGAAACGTGAAAAATGATTCAATTTTTCACTTTCGAAAATTCGTGTTTTTTCGTGTAATCTGCGGCCCTAAATCGATTGCGACGGGTCCCGGGTCCTGGAAACGCATAATTTTCGAGATATCGACGTTGGAAGGTGAAAATGATGAAATTTTTTGTGCCACGAAATTCGTGTTTTTTCGTGTAACCTGCGGCCCTGAATCGATTGCGACGGGTCCCGGGTCCTGGAAACGCATAATTTTCGAGATATCGACATGGAAACGTGAAAAATGATTCAATTTTTCACTTTCGAAAATTCGTGTTTTTAAGTGTAATTTGCGGCCCTGAATCGATTGCGACGGGTCCCGGGTCCTGGAAACGCATAATTTTCGAGATATCGACGTTGGAAGGTGAAAATGATGTAATTTTTTGTGCCACGAAATTCGTGTTTTTTCGTGTAACCTGCGGCCCTGAATCGATTGCGACGGGTCCCGGGTCCTGGAAACGCATAATTTTCGAGATATCGACGTTGGAAGGTGAAAATGATGAAATTTTTTGTGCTAGGAAATTCGTGTTTTTTCGTGTAATTTGCGGCCCTGAATCGATTGCGACGGGTCCCGGGTCCTGGAAACGCATAATTTTCGAGATATCGACATGGAAACGTGAAAAATGATTCAATTTTTCACTTCCGAAAATTCGTGTTTTCAAGTGTAATTTGCGGCCCTGAATCGATTTCGACGGGTCCCGGGTCCTGGAAACGCATAATTTTCGAGATATCGACGTTGGAAGGTGAAAATGATGGAATTTTTTGTGCCACGAAATTCGTGTTTTTTCGCGTAATCTGCGGCCCTGAATCGATTGCGACGGGTCCCGGGTCCTGGAAACGCATAATTTTCGAGATATCGACATGGAAACATAAAAAATGATTCAATTTTTCACTTTCGAAAATTCGTGTTTTTTCGTGTAATTTGCGGCCCTGAATCGATTTCGACTGGTCCCGGGTCCTGGAAACGCATAATTTTCGAGATATCGACGTTGGAAGGTGAAAATGATGGAATTTTTTGTGCCACGAAATTCGTGTTTTTTCGCGTAATCTGCGGCCCTGAATCGATTGCGACGGGTCCCGGGTCCTGGAAACGCATAATTTTCGAGATATCGACATGGAAACATGAAAAATGATTCAATTTTTCACTTTCGAAAATTCGTGTTTTTTCGTGTAATTTGCGGCCCTGAATCGATTTTGACTGGTACCGGGTCCTGGAAACGCATAATTTCCGAGATATCGACGTTGGAAGGTGAAAATGATGAAATTTTTCGCTTTCGAAAATTCGTGTTTTTTCGTGTAATTTGCGGCCCTGAATCGATTTCGACTGGTCCCGGGTCCTGGAAACGCATAATTTTCGAGATATCGACGTTGGAAGGTGAAAATGATGGAATTTTTTGTGCCACGAAATTCGTGTTTTTTCGCGTAATCTGCGGCCCTGAATCGATTGCGACGGGTCCCGGGTCCTGGAAACGCATAATTTTCGAGATATCGACATGGAAACATGAAAAATGATTCAATTTTTCACTTTCGAAAATTCGTGTTTTTTCGTGTAATTTGCGGCCCTGAATCGATTTCGACTGGTCCCGGGTCCTGGAAACGCATAATTTTCGAGATATCGACGTTGGAAGGTGAAAATGATGAAATTTTTTGTGCTAGGAAATTCGTCTTTTTTCGTGTAATTTGCGGCCCTGAATCGATTTCGACTGATCCCGGGTCCTGGAAACGCATAATTTTCGAGATATCGACATGGAAACATAAAAAATGATTCAATTTTTCACTTTCGAAAATTCGTGTTTTTTCGTGTAATTTACGGCCCTGAATCGATTGCGACGGGTCCCGGGTCCTGGAAACGCATAATTTTCGAGATATCGACGTTGGAAGGTGAAAATGATGAAATTTTTTGTGCTAGGAAATTCGTGTTTTTTCGTGTAATTTGCGGCCCTGAATCGATTTCGACTGGTCCCGGGTCCTGGAAACGTATAATTTCCGAGATATCGACGTTGGAAGGTGAAAATGATGAAATTTTTTGTGCTACGAAATTCGTGTTTTTTCGTGTAATTTGCGGCCCTGAATCGATTTCGACTGGTCCCGGGTCCTGGAAACGCATAATTTTCGAGATATCGACGTTGGAAGGTGAAAATGACTAAATTTTTTGTGCCACGAAATTCGTGTTTTTTCGTGTAACCTGCGGCCCTGAATCGATTGCGACGGGTCCCAGGTCCTGGAAACGCATAATTTTCGAAATATCGACATGGAAACGTGAAGAATGATTCAATTTTTCACTTTCGAAAATTCGTGTTTTTTCGTGTAATTTGCGGCCCTGAATCGATTTCGACTGGTCCCGGGTCCTGGAAACGCATAATTCTCGAGATATCGACGTTGGAAGGTGAAAATGATGAAATTTTTTGTGCTAGGAAATTCGTGTTTTTTCGTGTAATTTGCGGCCCTGAATCGATTTCGACTGGTCCCGGGTCCTGGAAACGCATAATTTTCGAGATATCGACGTTGGAAGGTGAAAATGATGAAATTTTTTGTGCCACGAAATTCGTGTTTTTTTGTGTAATCTGCGGCCCTGAATCGATTGCGACGGGTCCCGGGTCCTGGAAACGCATAATTTTCGAGATATCGACATGGAAACGGGAAAAATGATTCAATTTTTCACTTTCGAAAATTCGTGTTTTTTCGTGTAATCTGCGGCCCTGAATCGATTGCGACGGGTCCCGGGTCCTGGAAACGCATAATTTTCGAGATATCGACATGGAAACGTGAAAAATGATTCAATTTTTCACTTTCGAAAATTCGTGTTTTCAAGTGTAATTTGCGGCCCTGAATCGATTTCGACTGGTCCCGGGTCCTGGAAACGCATAATTTTCGAGATATCGACGTTGGAAGGTGAAAATGATGAAATTTTTTGTGCCACGAAATTCGTGTTTTTTCGTGTAATCTGCGGCCCTGAATCGATTGCGACGGGTCCCGGGTCCTGGAAACGCATAATTTTCGAGATATCGACATGAAAACGTGACAAATGATTTAATTTTTCACTTTCGAAAATTCGTGTTTTTTCGTGTAATTTGCGGCCCTGAATCGATTTCGACTGGTCCCGGGTCCTGGAAACGCATAATTTCCGAGATATCGACGTTGGAAGGTGAAAATGACTAAATTTTTTGTGCCACGAAATTCGTGTTTTTTCGTGTAACCTGCGGCCCTGAATCGATTGCGACGGGTCCCAGGTCCTGGAAACGCATAATTTTCGAAATATCGACATGGAAACGTGAAAAATGATTCAATTTTTCACTTTCGAAAATTCGTGTTTTTTCGTGTAATTTGCGGCCCTGAATCGATTTCGACTGGAAACGCATAATTCTCGAGATATCGACGTTGGAAGGTGAAAATGATGAAATTTTTTGTGCTAGGAAATTCGTGTTTTTTCGTGTAATTTGCGGCCCTGAATCGATTTCGACTGGTCCCGGGTCCTGGAAACGCATAATTTTCGAGATATCGACGTTGGAAGGTGAAAATGATGAAATTTTTCGTGCCACGAAATTCGTGTTTTTTCGAGTAACCTGCGGCCCTGAATCGATTGCGACGGGTCCCGGGTCCTGGAAACGCATAATTTTCGAGATATCGACATGGAAACGGGAAAAATGATTCAATTTTTCACTTTCGAAAATTCGTGTTTTTTCGTGTAATTTGCGGCCCTGGATCGATTTCGACTGGTCCCGGGTCCTGGAAACGCATAATTTTCGAGATATCGACGTTGGAAGGTGAAAATGATGAAATCTTTTGTGCTATGAAATTCGTGTTTTTGAGTGTAATTTGCGGCCCTGAATCGATTTCGACTGGTCCCGGGTCCTGGAAACGCATAATTTCCGAGATATCGACGTTGGAAGGTGGAAATGATGAAATTTTTCGCTTTCGAAAATTCGTGTTTTTTCGTGTAATTT
>OZ022229.1:13767724-13848730 GCA_963978835.1 Tenthredo scrophulariae
ACACGAATTTCGTGGCACAAAAAATTTCATCATTTTCACCTTCCAACGTCGATATCTCGAAAATTATGCGTTTCCAGGACCCGGGACCAGTCGAAATCGATTCAGGGCCGCAAATTACACGAAAAAACACGAATTTCCTAGCACAAATAATTTCATCATTTTCACCTTCCAACGTCGATATCTCGGAAATTATGCGTTTCCAGGACCCGGGACCCGTCGCAATCGATTCAGGGCCGCAAATTACACGAAAAAACACGAATTTCGTAGCACAAAAAATTTCATCATTTTCACCTTCCAACGTCGATATCTCGGAAATTATGCGTTTCCAGGACCCGGGACCCGTCGAAATCGATTCAGGGCCGCAAATTACACGAAAAAACACGAATTTCATAGCACAAAAAATTTCATCATTTTCACCTTCCAACGTCGATATCTCGAAAATTATGCGTTTCCAGGACCCGGGACCAGTCGAAATCGATTCAGGGCGGCAAATTACACGAAAAAACACGAATTTTCGAAAGTGAAAAATTGAATCATTTTTCACGTTTCCATGTCGATATCTCGAAAATTATGCGTTTCCAGGACCCGGGACCCGTCGCAATCGATTCAGGGCCGCAGATTACACGAAAAAACACGAATTTCGTGGCACAAAAAATTTCATCATTTTCACCTTCCAACGTCGATATCTCGAAAATTATGCGTTTCCAGGACCCGGGACCAGTCGAAATCGATTCAGGGCCGCAAATTACACTTGAAAAGACGAATTTTCGAAAGTGAAAAATTGAATCATTTTTCACGTTTCCATGTCGATATCTCGAAAATTATGCGTTTCCAGGACCCGGGACCAGTCGAAATCGATTCAGGGCCGCAAATGACACGAAAAAACACGAATTTCGTAGCACAAAAAATTTCATCATTTTCACCTTCCAACGTCGATATCTCGAAAATTATGCGTTTCCAGGACCCGGGACCAGTCGAAATCGATTCAGGGCGGCAAATTACACGAAAAAACACGAATTTTCGAAAGTGAAAAATTGAATCATTTTTCACGTTTCCATGTCGATATCTCGAAAATTATGCGTTTCCAGGACCCGGGACCCGTCGCAATCGATTCAGGGCCGCAGATTACACGAAAAAACACGAATTTCGTGGCACAAAAAATTTCATCATTTTCACCTTCCAACGTCGATATCTCGAAAATTATGCGTTTCCAGGACCCGGGACCAGTCGAAATCGATTCAGGGCCGCAAATTACACGAAAAAACACGAATTTTCGAAAGTGAAAAATTGAATCATTTTTCACGTTTCCATGTCGATATCTCGAAAATTATGCGTTTCCAGGACCTGGGACCTGTCGCAATCGATTCAGGGCCGCAAATTACACGAAAAAACACGAATTTTCGAAAGTGAAAAATTGAATCATTTTTCACGTTTCCATGTCGATATCTCGAAAATTATGCGTTTCCAGGACCCGGGACCAGTCGAAATCGATTCAGGGCCGCAAATGACACGAAAAAACACGAATTTCGTAGCACAAAAAATTTCATCATTTTCACCTTCCAACGTCGATATCTCGAAAATTATGCGTTTCCAGGACCCGGGACCAGTCGAAATCGATTCAGGGCCGCAAATTACACGAAAAAACACGAATTTTCGAAAGTGAAAAATTGAATCATTTTTCACGTTTCCATGTCGATATCTCGAAAATTATGCGTTTCCAGGACCCGGGACCCGTCGCAATCGATTCAGGGCCGCAGGTTACACGAAAAAACACGAATTTCGTGGCACAAAAAATTTCATCATTTTCACCTTCCAACGTCGATATCTCGAAAATTATGCGTTTCCAGGACCCGGGACCAGTCGAAATCGATTCAGGGCCGCAAATTACACGAAAAAACACGAATTTTCGAAAGTAAAAAATTGAATCATTTTTCACGTTTCCATGTCGATATCTCGAAAATTATGCGTTTCCAGGACCCGGGACCCGTCGCAATCGATTCAGGGCCGCAGATTACACGAAAAAACACGAATTTCGTGGCACAAAAAATTTCATCATTTTCACCTTCCAACGTCGATATCTCGAAAATTATGCGTTTCCAGGACCCGGGACCAGTCGAAATCGATTCAGGGCCGCAAATTACACGAAAAAACACGAATTTCCTAGCACAAAAAATTTCATCATTTTCACCTTCCAACGTCGATATCTCGGAAATTATGCGTTTCCAGGACCCGGGACCAGTCGAAATCGATTCAGGGCCGCAAATTACACGAAAAAACACGAATTTTCGAAAGTGAAAAATTGAATCATTTTTTACGTTTCCATGTCGATATCTCGAAAATTATGCGTTTTCAGGACCCGGGACCCGTCGCAATCGATTCAGGGCCGCAGATTACACGAAAAAACACGAATTTCGTGGCACAAAAAATTTCATCATTTTCACCTTCCAACGTCGATATCTCGAAAATTATGCGTTTCCAGGACCCGGGACCAGTCGAAATCGATTCAGGGCCGCAAATTACACGAAAAAACACGAATTTCCTAGCACAAATAATTTCATCATTTTCACCTTCCAACGTCGATATCTCGGAAATTATGCGTTTCCAGGACCCGGGACCCGTCGCAATCGATTCAGGGCCGCAAATTACACGAAAAAACACGAATTTCGTAGCACAAAAAATTTCATCATTTTCACCTTCCAACGTCGATATCTCGGAAATTATGCGTTTCCAGGACCCGGGACCCGTCGAAATCGATTCAGGGCCGCAAATTACACGAAAAAACACGAATTTCATAGCACAAAAAATTTCATCATTTTCACCTTCCAACGTCGATATCTCGAAAATTATGCGTTTCCAGGACCCGGGACCAGTCGAAATCGATTCAGGGCGGCAAATTACACGAAAAAACACGAATTTTCGAAAGTGAAAAATTGAATCATTTTTCACGTTTCCATGTCGATATCTCGAAAATTATGCGTTTCCAGGACCCGGGACCCGTCGCAATCGATTCAGGGCCGCAGATTACACGAAAAAACACGAATTTCGTGGCACAAAAAATTTCATCATTTTCACCTTCCAACGTCGATATCTCGAAAATTATGCGTTTCCAGGACCCGGGACCAGTCGAAATCGATTCAGGGCCGCAAATTACACTTGAAAAGACGAATTTTCGAAAGTGAAAAATTGAATCATTTTTCACGTTTCCATGTCGATATCTCGAAAATTATGCGTTTCCAGGACCCGGGACCAGTCGAAATCGATTCAGGGCCGCAAATGACACGAAAAAACACGAATTTCGTAGCACAAAAAATTTCATCATTTTCACCTTCCAACGTCGATATCTCGAAAATTATGCGTTTCCAGGACCCGGGACCAGTCGAAATCGATTCAGGGCCGCAAATTACACGAAAAAACACGAATTTTCGAAAGTGAAAAATTGAATCATTTTTCACGTTTCCATGTCGATATCTCGAAAATTATGCGTTTCCAGGACCCGGGACCTGTCGCAATCGATTCAGGGCCGCAAATTACACGAAAAAACACGAATTTTCGAAAGTGAAAAATTGAATCATTTTTCACGTTTCCATGTCGATATCTCGAAAATTATGCGTTTCCAGGACCCGGGACCCGTCGCAATCGATTCAGGGCCGCAGATTACACGAAAAAACACGAATTTCGTGGCACAAAAAATTTCATCATTTTCACCTTCCAACGTCGATATCTCGGAAACTATGCGTTTCCAGGACCCGGGACCAGTCGAAATCGATTCAGGGCCGCAAATTACACGAAAAAACACGAATTTCCTAGCACAAAAAATTTCATCATTTTCACCTTCCAACGTCGATATCTCGGAAATTATGCGTTTCCAGGACCCGGGACTCGTCGCAATCGATTCAGGGCCGCAAATTACACGAAAAAACACGAATTTCGTAGCACAAAAAATTTCATCATTTTCACCTTCCAACGTCGATATCTCGGAAATTATGCGTTTCCAGGACCCGGGACCCGTCGAAATCGATTCAGGGCCGCAAATTACACGAAAAAACACGAATTTCATAGCACAAAAAATTTCATCATTTTCACCTTCCAACGTCGATATCTCGGAAATTATGCGTTTCCAGGACCCGGGACCAGTCGAAATCGATTCAGGGCCGCAAATTACACGAAAAAACACGAATTTCCTAGCACAAAAAATTTCATCATTTTCACCTTCCAACGTCGATATCTCGGAAATTATGCGTTTCCAGGACCCGGGACTCGTCGCAATCGATTCAGGGCCGCAAATTACACGAAAAAACACGAATTTCGTAGCACAAAAAATTTCATCATTTTCACCTTCCAACGTCGATATCTCGGAAATTATGCGTTTCCAGGACCCGGGACCCGTCGAAATCGATTCAGGGCCGCAAATTACACTTGAAAACACGAATTTTCGAAAGTGAAAAATTGAATCATTTTTCACGTTTCCATGTCGATATCTCGAAAATTATGTGTTTCCAGGACCCGGGACCCGTCGCAATCGATTCAGGGCCGCAGATTACACGAAAAAACACGAATTTCGTGGCACAAAAAATTTCATCATTTTCACCTTCCAACGTCGATATCTCGAAAATTATGCGTTTCCAGGACCCGGGACCAGTCGAAATCGATTCAGGGCAGCAAATTACACGAAAAAACACGAATTTCGTAGCACAAAAAATTTCATCATTTTCACCTTTCAACGTCGATATCTCGGAAATTATGCGTTTCCAGGACCCGGGACCCGTCGAAATCGATTCAGGGCCGCAAATTACACGAAAAAACACGAATTTCGTAGCACAAAAAATTTCATCATTTTCACCTTCCAACGTCGATATCTCGAAAATTATGCGTTTCCAGGACCCGGGACCAGTCGAAATCGATTCAGGGCCGCAAATTACACGAAAAAACACGAATTTTCGAAAGTGAAAAATTGAATCATTTTTCACGTTTCCATGTCGATATCTCGAAAATTATGCGTTTCCAGGACCCGGGACCCGTCGCAATCGATTCAGGGCCGCAGGTTACACGAAAAAACACGAATTTTGTGGCACAAAAAATTCCATCATTTTCACCTTCCAACGTCGATATCTCGAAAATTATGCGTTTCCAGGACCCGGGACCAGTCGAAATCGATTCAGGGCCGCAAATTACACGAAAAAACACGAATTTTCGAAAGTGAAAAATTGAATCATTTTTCACGTTTCCATGTCGATATCTCGAAAATTATGCGTTTCCAGGACCCGGGACCTGTCGCAATCGATTCAGGGCCGCAAATTACACGAAAAAACACGAATTTTCGAAAGTGAAAAATTGAATCATTTTTCACGTTTCCATGTCGATATCTCGAAAATGATGCGATTTCAGGACCCGGGACCCGTCGCAATCGATTCAGGGCCGCAGGTTACACGAAAAAACACGAATTTCGTGGCACAAAAAATTTCATCATTTTCACCTTCCAACGTCGATATCTCGAAAATTATGCGTTTCCAGGACCCGGGACCAGTCGAAATCGATTCAGGGCCGCAAATTACACGAAAAAACACGAATTTTCGAAAGTGAAAAATTGAATCATTTTTCACGTTTCCATGTCGATATCTCGAAAATTATGCGTTTCCAGGACCCGGGACCTGTCGCAATCGATTCAGGGCCGCAAATTACACGAAAAAACACGAATTTTCGAAAGTGAAAAATTGAATCATTTTTCACGTTTCCATGTCGATATCTCGAAAATTATGCGTTTCCAGGACCCGGGACCCGTCGCAATCGATTCAGGGCCGCAGATTACACGAAAAAACACGAATTTCGTGGCACAAAAAATTTCATCATTTTCACCTTCCAACGTCGATATCTCGAAAACTATGCGTTTCCAGGACCCGGGACCAGTCGAAATCGATTCAGGGCCGCAAATTACACGAAAAAACACGAATTTTCGAAAGTGAAAAATTGAATCATTTTTCACGTTTCCATGTCGATATCTCGAAAATTATGCGTTTCCAGGACCCGGGACCCGTCGCAATCGATTCAGGGCCGCAAATTACACGAAAAAACACGAATTTTCGAAAGTGAAAAATTGGATCATTTTTCACGTTTCCATGTCGATATCTCGAGAATGATGCGATTTCAGGACCCGGGACCCGTCGCAATCGATTCAGGGCCGCAGATTACACGAAAAAACACGAATTTCGTGGCACAAAAAATTTCATCATTTTCACCTTCCAACGTCGATATCTCGGAAACTATGCGTTTCCAGGACCCGGGACCAGTCGAAATCGATTCAGGGCCGCGAATTACACGAAAAAACACGAATTTTCGAAAGTGAAAAATTGAATCATTTTTCACGTTTCCATGTCGATATCTCGAAAATTATGCGTTTCCAGGACCCGGGACCCGTCGCAATCGATTCAGGGCCGCAGATTACACGAAAAAACACGAATTTCGTGGCACAAAAAATTTCATCATTTTCACCTTCCAACGTCGATATCTCGAAAATTATGCGTTTCCAGGACCCGGGACCAGTCGAAATCGATTCAGGGCCGCAAATTACACTTGAAAACACGAATTTTCGAAAGTGAAAAATTGAATCATTTTTCACGTTTCCATGTCGATATCTCGAAAATTATGCGTTTCCAGGACCCGGGACCCGTCGCAATCGATTCAGGGCCGCAGATTACACGAAAAAACACGAATTTCGTGGCACAAAAAATTTCATCATTTTCACCTTCCAACGTCGATATCTCGGAAACTATGCGTTTCCAGGACCCGGGACCAGTCGAAATCGATTCAGGGCCGCAAATTACACGAAAAAACACGAATTTCCTAGCACAAAAAATTTCATCATTTTCACCTTCCAACGTCGATATCTCGGAAATTATGCGTTTCCAGGACCCGGGACTCGTCGCAATCGATTCAGGGCCGCAAATTACACGAAAAAACACGAATTTCGTAGCACAAAAAATTTCATCATTTTCACCTTCCAACGTCGATATCTCGGAAATTATGCGTTTCCAGGACCCGGGACCCGTCGAAATCGATTCAGGGCCGCAAATTACACGAAAAAACACGAATTTCATAGCACAAAAAATTTCATCATTTTCACCTTCCAACGTCGATATCTCGGAAATTATGCGTTTCCAGGACCCGGGACCAGTCGAAATCGATTCAGGGCCGCAAATTACACGAAAAAACACGAATTTCCTAGCACAAAAAATTTCATCATTTTCACCTTCCAACGTCGATATCTCGGAAATTATGCGTCTCCAGGACCCGGGACTCGTCGCAATCGATTCAGGGCCGCAAATTACACGAAAAAACACGAATTTCGTAGCACAAAAAATTTCATCATTTTCACCTTCCAACGTCGATATCTCGGAAATTATGCGTTTCCAGGACCCGGGACCCGTCGAAATCGATTCAGGGCCGCAAATTACACTTGAAAACACGAATTTTCGAAAGTGAAAAATTGAATCATTTTTCACGTTTCCATGTCGATATCTCGAAAATTATGTGTTTCCAGGACCCGGGACCCGTCGCAATCGATTCAGGGCAGCAAATTACACGAAAAAACACGAATTTCGTAGCACAAAAAATTTCATCATTTTCACCTTTCAACGTCGATATCTCGGAAATTATGCGTTTCCAGGACCCGGGACCCGTCGAAATCGATTCAGGGCCGCAAATTACACGAAAAAACACGAATTTCGTAGCACAAAAAATTTCATCATTTTCACCTTCCAACGTCGATATCTCGAAAATTATGCGTTTCCAGGACCCGGGACCAGTCGAAATCGATTCAGGGCCGCAAATTACACGAAAAAACACGAATTTTCGAAAGTGAAAAATTGAATCATTTTTCACGTTTCCATGTCGATATCTCGAAAATTATGCGTTTCCAGGACCCGGGACCCGTCGCAATCGATTCAGGGCCGCAGGTTACACGAAAAAACACGAATTTTGTGGCACAAAAAATTTCATCATTTTCACCTTCCAACGTCGATATCTCGAAAATTATGCGTTTCCAGGACCCGGGACCAGTCGAAATCGATTCAGGGCCGCAAATTACACGAAAAAACACGAATTTCGTGGCACAAAAAATTTCATCATTTTCACCTTCCAACGTCGATATCTCGAAAATTATGCGTTTCCAGGACCCGGGACCCGTCGCAATCGATTCAGGGCCGCAGATTACACGAAAAAACACGAATTTCGTGGCACAAAAAATTTCATCATTTTCACCTTCCAACGTCGATATCTCGAAAACTATGCGTTTCCAGGACCCGGGACCAGTCGAAATCGATTCAGGGCCGCAAATTACACGAAAAGACACGAATTTCCTAGCACAAAAAATTTCATCATTTTCACCTTCCAACGTCGATATCTCGAAAATTATGCGTTTCCAGGACCCGGGACCAGTCGAAATCGATTCAGGGCCGCAAATTACACGAAAAAACACGAATTTCGTGGCACAAAAAATTTCATCATTTTCACCTTCCAACGTCGATATCTCGAAAATTATGCGTTTCCAGGACCCGGGACCCGTCGCAATCGATTCAGGGCCGCAGATTACACGAAAAAACACGAATTTCGTGGCACAAAAAATTTCATCATTTTCACCTTCCAACGTCGATATCTCGAAAACTATGCGTTTCCAGGACCCGGGACCAGTCGAAATCGATTCAGGGCCGCAAATGACACGAAAAAACACGAATTTCGTAGCACAAAAAATTTCATCATTTTCACCTTCCAACGTCGATATCTCGAAAATTATGCGTTTCCAGGACCCGGGACCAGTCGAAATCGATTCAGGGCCGCAAATTACACGAAAAAACACGAATTTTCGAAAGTGAAAAATTGAATCATTTTTTACGTTTCCATGTCGATATCTCGAAAATTATGCGTTTTCAGGACCCGGGACCCGTCGCAATCGATTCAGGGCCGCAGATTACACGAAAAAACACGAATTTCGTGGCACAAAAAATTTCATCATTTTCACCTTCCAACGTCGATATCTCGAAAATTATGCGTTTCCAGGACCCGGGACCAGTCGAAATCGATTCAGGGCCGCAAATTACACGAAAAAACACGAATTTTCGAAAGTGAAAAATTGAATCATTTTTCACGTTTCCATGTCGATATCTCGAAAATTATGCGTTTCCAGGACCCGGGACCCGTCGCAATCGATTCAGGGCCGCAGATTACACGAAAAAACACGAATTTCGTGGCACAAAAAATTTCATCATTTTCACCTTCCAACGTCGATATCTCGAAAATTATGCGTTTCCAGGACCCGGGACCAGTCGAAATCGATTCAGGGCCGCAAATTACACGAAAAAACACGAATTTCGTAGCACAAAAAATTTCATCATTTTCACCTTCCAACGTCGATATCTCGAAAATTATGCGTTTCCAGGACCCGGGACCAGTCGAAATCGATTCAGGGCCGCAAATTACACGAAAAAACACGAATTTTCGAAAGTGAAAAATTGAATCATTTTTCACGTTTCCATGTCGATATCTCGAAAATTATGCGTTTCCAGGACCCGGGACCCGTCGCAATCGATTCAGGGCCGCAGATTACACGAAAAAACACGAATTTCGTGGCACAAAAAATTTCATCATTTTCACCTTCCAGCGTCGATATCTCGAAAATTATGCGTTTCCAGGACCCGGGACCAGTCGAAATCGATTCAGGGCCGCAAATTACACTTGAAAACACGAATTTTCGAAAGTGAAAAATTGAATCATTTTTCACGTTTCCATGTCGATATCTCGAAAATTATGCGTTTCCAGGACCCGGGACCAGTCGAAATCGATTCAGGGCCGCAAATGACACGAAAAAACACGAATTTCGTAGCACAAAAAATTTCATCATTTTCACCTTCCAACGTCGATATCTCGAAAATTATGCGTTCCCAGGACCCGGGACCAGTCGAAATCGATTCAGGGCCGCAAATTACACGAAAAAACACGAATTTTCGAAAGTGAAAAATTGAATCATTTTTCACGTTTCCATGTCGATATCTCGAAAATTATGCGTTTCCAGGACCCGGGACCCGTCGCAATCGATTCAGGGCCGCAGGTTACACGAAAAAACACGAATTTTCGAAAGTGAAAAATTGAATCATTTTTCACGTTTCCATGTCGATATCTCGAGAATGATGCGATTTCAGGACCCGGGACCCGTCGCAATCGATTCAGGGCCGCAGATTACACGAAAAAACACGAATTTCGTGGCACAAAAAATTTCATCATTTTCACGTTTCCATGTCGATATCTCGAGAATGATGCGATTTCAGGACCCGGGACCCGTCGCAATCGATTCAGGGCCGCAGATTACACGAAAAAACACGAATTTCGTGGCACAAAAAATTTCATCATTTTCACCTTCCAACGTCGATATCTCGAAAACTATGCGTTTCCAGGACCCGGGACCAGTCGAAATCGATTCAGGGCCGCAAATTACACGAAAAAACACGAATTTCGTGGCGAAAAAAATTTCATCATTTTCACCTTCCAACGTCGATATCTCGAAAATTATGCGTTTCCAGGACCCGGGACCAGTCGAAATCGATTCAGGGCCGCAAATTACACGAAAAAACACGAATTTTCGAAAGTGAAAAATTGAATCATTTTTCACGTTTCCATGTCGATATCTCGAAAATTATGCGTTTTCAGGACCCGGGACCCGTCGCAATCGATTCAGGGCCGCAGATTACACGAAAAAACACGAATTTTCGAAAGTGAAAAATTGAATCATTTTTCACGTTTCCATGTCGATATCTCGAAAATTATGCGTTTCCAGGACCCGGGACCCGTCGCAATCGATTCAGGGCCGCAGATTACACGAAAAAACACGAATTTCGTGGCACAAAAAATTTCATCATTTTCACCTTCCAACGTCGATATCTCGAAAATTATGCGTTTCCAGGACCCGGGACCAGTCGAAATCGATTCAGGGCCGCAAATTACACGAAAAAACACGAATTTCCTAGCACAAAAAATTTCATCATTTTCACCTTCCAACGTCGATATCTCGGAAATTATGCGTTTCCAGGACCCGGGACCCGTCGCAATCGATTCAGGGCCGCAAATTACACGAAAAAACACGAATTTCGTAGCACAAAAAATTTCATCATTTTCACCTTCCAACGTCGATATCTCGGAAATTATGCTTTTCCAGGACCCGGGACCCGTCGAAATCGATTCAGGGCCGCAAATTACACGAAAAAACACGAATTTCATAGCACAAAAAATTTCATCATTTTCACCTTCCAACGTCGATATCTCGAAAATTATGCGTTTCCAGGACCCGGGACCAGTCGAAATCGATTCAGGGAGGCGAATTACACGAAAAAACACGAATTTTCGAAATTGAAAAATTGAATCATTTTTCACGTTTCCATGTCGATATCTCGAAAATTATGCGTTTCCAGGACCCGGGACCCGTCGCAATCGATTCAGGGCCGCGATTACACGAAAAAACACGAATTTCGTGGCACAAAAAATTTCATCATTTTCACCTTCCAACGTCGATATCTCGAAAATTATGCGTTTCCAGGACCCGGGACCAGTCGAAATCGATTCAGGGCCGCAAATTACACTTGAAAACACGAATTTTCGAAAGTGAAAAATTGAATCATTTTTCACGTTTCCATGTCGATATCTCGAAAATTATGCGTTTCCAGGACCCGGGACCAGTCGAAATCGATTCAGGGCCGCAAATGACACGAAAAAACACGAATTTCGTAGCACAAAAAATTTCATCATTTTCACCTTCCAACGTCGATATCTCGAAAATTATGCGTTTCCAGGACCCGGGACCAGTCGAAATCGATTCAGGGCCGCAAATTACACGAAAAAACACGAATTTTCGAAAGTGAAAAATTGAATCATTTTTTACGTTTCCATGTCGATATCTCGAAAATTATGCGTTTTCAGGACCCGGGACCCGTCGCAATCGATTCAGGGCCGCAGATTACACGAAAAAACACGAATTTCGTGGCACAAAAAATTTCATCATTTTCACCTTCCAACGTCGATATCTCGAAAATTATGCGTTTCCAGGACCCGGGACCAGTCGAAATCGATTCAGGGCCGCAAATTACACGAAAAAACACGAATTTTCGAAAGTGAAAAATTGAATAATTTTTCACGTTTCCATGTCGATATCTCGAAAATTATGCGTTTCCAGGACCCGGGACCAGTCGAAATCGATTCAGGGCCGCAAATTACACGAAAAAACACGAATTTTCGAAAGTGAAAAATTGAATCATTTTTCACGTTTCCATGTCGATATCTCGAAAATTATGCGTTTCCAGGACCCGGGACCCGTCGCAATCGATTCAGGGCCGCAGGTTACACGAAAAAACACGAATTTCGTGGCACAAAAAATTTCATCATTTTCACCTTCCAACGTCGATATCTCGAAAATTATGCGTTTCCAGGACCCGGGACCAGTCGAAATCGATTCAGGGCCGCAAATTACACGAAAAAACACGAATTTTCGAAAGTAAAAAATTGAATCATTTTTCACGTTTCCATGTCGATATCTCGAAAATTATGCGTTTCCAGGACCCGGGACCCGTCGCAATCGATTCAGGGCCGCAGATTACACGAAAAAACACGAATTTCGTGGCACAAAAAATTTCATCATTTTCACCTTCCAACGTCGATATCTCGAAAATTATGCGTTTCCAGGACCCGGGACCAGTCGAAATCGATTCAGGGCCGCAAATTACACGAAAAAACACGAATTTCCTAGCACAAAAAATTTCATCATTTTCACCTTCCAACGTCGATATCTCGGAAATTATGCGTTTCCAGGACCCGGGACCCGTCGCAATCGATTCAGGGCCGCAAATTACACGAAAAAACACGAATTTCGTAGCACAAAAAATTTCATCATTTTCACCTTCCAACGTCGATATCTCGGAAATTATGCGTTTCCAGGACCCGGGACCCGTCGAAATCGATTCAGGGCCGCAAATTACACGAAAAAACACGAATTTCATAGCACAAAAAATTTCATCATTTTCACCTTCCAACGTCGATATCTCGAAAATTATGCGTTTCCAGGACCCGGGACCAGTCGAAATCGATTCAGGGCGGCAAATTACACGAAAAAACACGAATTTTCGAAAGTGAAAAATTGAATCATTTTTCACGTTTCCATGTCGATATCTCGAAAATTATGCGTTTCCAGGACCCGGGACCCGTCGCAATCGATTCAGGGCCGCGATTACACGAAAAAACACGAATTTCGTGGCACAAAAAATTTCATCATTTTCACCTTCCAACGTCGATATCTCGAAAATTATGCGTTTCCAGGACCCGGGACCAGTCGAAATCGATTCAGGGCGGCAAATTACACGAAAAAACACGAATTTCGTAGCACAAAAAATTTCATCATTTTCACCTTCCAACGTCGATATCTCGGAAATTATGCGTTTCCAGGACCCGGGACCCGTCGAAATCGATTCAGGGCCGCAAATTACACGAAAAAACACGAATTTCATAGCACAAAAAATTTCATCATTTTCACCTTCCAACGTCGATATCTCGAAAATTATGCGTTTCCAGGACCCGGGACCAGTCGAAATCGATTCAGGGCGGCAAATTACACGAAAAAACACGAATTTTCGAAAGTGAAAAATTGAATCATTTTTCACGTTTCCATGTCGATATCTCGAAAATTATGCGTTTCCAGGACCCGGGACCCGTCGCAATCGATTCAGGGCCGCGATTACACGAAAAAACACGAATTTCGTGGCACAAAAAATTTCATCATTTTCACCTTCCAACGTCGATATCTCGAAAATTATGCGTTTCCAGGACCCGGGACCAGTCGAAATCGATTCAGGGCCGCAAATTACACTTGAAAACACGAATTTTCGAAAGTGAAAAATTGAATCATTTTTCACGTTTCCATGTCGATATCTCGAAAATTATGCGTTTCCAGGACCCGGGACCAGTCGAAATCGATTCAGGGCCGCAAATGACACGAAAAAACACGAATTTCGTAGCACAAAAAATTTCATCATTTTCACCTTCCAACGTCGATATCTCGGAAATTATGCGTTTCCAGGACCCGGGACCAGTCGAAATCGATTCAGGGCCGCAAATTACACGAAAAAACACGAATTTTCGAAAGTGAAAAATTGAATCATTTTTTACGTTTCCATGTCGATATCTCGAAAATTATGCGTTTTCAGGACCCGGGACCCGTCGCAATCGATTCAGGGCCGCAGATTACACGAAAAAACACGAATTTCGTGGCACAAAAAATTTCATCATTTTCACCTTCCAACGTCGATATCTCGAAAATTATGCGTTTCCAGGACCCGGGACCAGTCGAAATCGATTCAGGGCCGCAAATTACACGAAAAAACACGAATTTTCGAAAGTGAAAAATTGAATAATTTTTCACGTTTCCATGTCGATATCTCGAAAATTATGCGTTTCCAGGACCCGGGACCAGTCGAAATCGATTCAGGGCCGCAAATTACACGAAAAAACACGAATTTTCGAAAGTGAAAAATTGAATCATTTTTCACGTTTCCATGTCGATATCTCGAAAATTATGCGTTTCCAGGACCCGGGACCCGTCGCAATCGATTCAGGGCCGCAGGTTACACGAAAAAACACGAATTTCGTGGCACAAAAAATTTCATCATTTTCACCTTCCAACGTCGATATCTCGAAAATTATGCGTTTCCAGGACCCGGGACCAGTCGAAATCGATTCAGGGCCGCAAATTACACGAAAAAACACGAATTTTCGAAAGTAAAAAATTGAATCATTTTTCACGTTTCCATGTCGATATCTCGAAAATTATGCGTTTCCAGGACCCGGGACCCGTCGCAATCGATTCAGGGCCGCAGATTACACGAAAAAACACGAATTTCGTGGCACAAAAAATTTCATCATTTTCACCTTCCAACGTCGATATCTCGAAAATTATGCGTTTCCAGGACCCGGGACCAGTCGAAATCGATTCAGGGCCGCAAATTACACGAAAAAACACGAATTTCCTAGCACAAAAAATTTCATCATTTTCACCTTCCAACGTCGATATCTCGGAAATTATGCGTTTCCAGGACCCGGGACCCGTCGCAATCGATTCAGGGCCGCAAATTACACGAAAAAACACGAATTTCGTAGCACAAAAAATTTCATCATTTTCACCTTCCAACGTCGATATCTCGGAAATTATGCGTTTCCAGGACCCGGGACCCGTCGAAATCGATTCAGGGCCGCAAATTACACGAAAAAACACGAATTTCATAGCACAAAAAATTTCATCATTTTCACCTTCCAACGTCGATATCTCGAAAATTATGCGTTTCCAGGACCCGGGACCAGTCGAAATCGATTCAGGGCGGCAAATTACACGAAAAAACACGAATTTTCGAAAGTGAAAAATTGAATCATTTTTCACGTTTCCATGTCGATATCTCGAAAATTATGCGTTTCCAGGACCCGGGACCCGTCGCAATCGATTCAGGGCCGCAGATTACACGAAAAAACACGAATTTCGTGGCACAAAAAATTTCATCATTTTCACCTTCCAACGTCGATATCTCGAAAATTATGCGTTTCCAGGACCCGGGACCAGTCGAAATCGATTCAGGGCCGCAAATTACACTTGAAAAGACGAATTTTCGAAAGTGAAAAATTGAATCATTTTTCACGTTTCCATGTCGATATCTCGAAAATTATGCGTTTCCAGGACCCGGGACCAGTCGAAATCGATTCAGGGCCGCAAATGACACGAAAAAACACGAATTTCGTAGCACAAAAAATTTCATCATTTTCACCTTCCAACGTCGATATCTCGAAAATTATGCGTTTCCAGGACCCGGGACCAGTCGAAATCGATTCAGGGCGGCAAATTACACGAAAAAACACGAATTTTCGAAAGTGAAAAATTGAATCATTTTTCACGTTTCCATGTCGATATCTCGAAAATTATGCGTTTCCAGGACCCGGGACCCGTCGCAACCGATTCAGGGCCGCAGATTACACGAAAAAACACGAATTTCGTGGCACAAAAAATTTCATCATTTTCACCTTTCAACGTCGATATCTCGAAAACTAGGCGTTTCCAGGACCCGGGACCAGTCGAAATCGATTCAGGGCCGCAAATTACACGAAAAAACACGAATTTTCGAAAGTGAAAAATTGAATCATTTTTCACGTTTCCATGTCGATATCTCGAAAATTATGCGTTTCCAGGACCCGGGACCCGTCGCAATCGATTCAGGGCCGCAGGTTACACGAAAAAACACGAATTTCGTGGCACAAAAAATTTCATCATTTTCACCTTCCAACGTCGATATCTCGAAAATTATGCGTTTCCAGGACCCGGGACCAGTCGAAATCGATTCAGGGCCGCAAATTACACGAAAAAACACGAATTTTCGAAAGTGAAAAATTGAATCATTTTTCACGTTTCCATGTCGATATCTCGAAAATTATGCGTTTCCAGGACCTGGGACCTGTCGCAATCGATTCAGGGCCGCAAATTACACGAAAAAACACGAATTTTCGAAAGTGAAAAATTGAATCATTTTTCACGTTTCCATGTCGATATCTCGAAAATTATGCGTTTCCAGGACCCGGGACCAGTCGAAATCGATTCAGGGCCGCAAATGACACGAAAAAACACGAATTTCGTAGCACAAAAAATTTCATCATTTTCACCTTCCAACGTCGATATCTCGAAAATTATGCGTTTCCAGGACCCGGGACCAGTCGAAATCGATTCAGGGCCGCAAATTACACGAAAAAACACGAATTTTCGAAAGTGAAAAATTGAATCATTTTTCACGTTTCCATGTCGATATCTCGAAAATTATGCGTTTCCAGGACCCGGGACCCGTCGCAATCGATTCAGGGCCGCAGGTTACACGAAAAAACACGAATTTCGTGGCACAAAAAATTTCATCATTTTCACCTTCCAACGTCGATATCTCGAAAATTATGCGTTTCCAGGACCCGGGACCAGTCGAAATCGATTCAGGGCCGCAAATTACACGAAAAAACACGAATTTTCGAAAGTAAAAAATTGAATCATTTTTCACGTTTCCATGTCGATATCTCGAAAATTATGCGTTTCCAGGACCCGGGACCCGTCGCAATCGATTCAGGGCCGCAGATTACACGAAAAAACACGAATTTCGTGGCACAAAAAATTTCATCATTTTCACCTTCCAACGTCGATATCTCGAAAATTATGCGTTTCCAGGACCCGGGACCAGTCGAAATCGATTCAGGGCCGCAAATTACACTTGAAAAGACGAATTTTCGAAAGTGAAAAATTGAATCATTTTTCACGTTTCCATGTCGATATCTCGAAAATTATGCGTTTCCAGGACCCGGGACCAGTCGAAATCGATTCAGGGCCGCAAATGACACGAAAAAACACGAATTTCGTAGCACAAAAAATTTCATCATTTTCACCTTCCAACGTCGATATCTCGAAAATTATGCGTTTCCAGGACCCGGGACCAGTCGAAATCGATTCAGGGCGGCAAATTACACGAAAAAACACGAATTTTCGAAAGTGAAAAATTGAATCATTTTTCACGTTTCCATGTCGATATCTCGAAAATTATGCGTTTCCAGGACCCGGGACCCGTCGCAATCGATTCAGGGCCGCAGATTACACGAAAAAACACGAATTTCGTGGCACAAAAAATTTCATCATTTTCACCTTTCAACGTCGATATCTCGAAAACTAGGCGTTTCCAGGACCCGGGACCAGTCGAAATCGATTCAGGGCCGCAAATTACACGAAAAAACACGAATTTTCGAAAGTGAAAAATTGAATCATTTTTCACGTTTCCATGTCGATATCTCGAAAATTATGCGTTTCCAGGACCCGGGACCCGTCGCAATCGATTCAGGGCCGCAGGTTACACGAAAAAACACGAATTTCGTGGCACAAAAAATTTCATCATTTTCACCTTCCAACGTCGATATCTCGAAAATTATGCGTTTCCAGGACCCGGGACCAGTCGAAATCGATTCAGGGCCGCAAATTACACGAAAAAACACGAATTTTCGAAAGTGAAAAATTGAATCATTTTTCACGTTTCCATGTCGATATCTCGAAAATTATGCGTTTCCAGGACCTGGGACCTGTCGCAATCGATTCAGGGCCGCAAATTACACGAAAAAACACGAATTTTCGAAAGTGAAAAATTGAATCATTTTTCACGTTTCCATGTCGATATCTCGAAAATTATGCGTTTCCAGGACCCGGGACCAGTCGAAATCGATTCAGGGCCGCAAATGACACGAAAAAACACGAATTTCGTAGCACAAAAAATTTCATCATTTTCACCTTCCAACGTCGATATCTCGAAAATTATGCGTTTCCAGGACCCGGGACCAGTCGAAATCGATTCAGGGCCGCAAATTACACGAAAAAACACGAATTTTCGAAAGTGAAAAATTGAATCATTTTTCACGTTTCCATGTCGATATCTCGAAAATTATGCGTTTCCAGGACCCGGGACCCGTCGCAATCGATTCAGGGCCGCAGGTTACACGAAAAAACACGAATTTCGTGGCACAAAAAATTTCATCATTTTCACCTTCCAACGTCGATATCTCGAAAATTATGCGTTTCCAGGACCCGGGACCAGTCGAAATCGATTCAGGGCCGCAAATTACACGAAAAAACACGAATTTTCGAAAGTAAAAAATTGAATCATTTTTCACGTTTCCATGTCGATATCTCGAAAATTATGCGTTTCCAGGACCCGGGACCCGTCGCAATCGATTCAGGGCCGCAGATTACACGAAAAAACACGAATTTCGTGGCACAAAAAATTTCATCATTTTCACCTTCCAACGTCGATATCTCGAAAATTATGCGTTTCCAGGACCCGGGACCAGTCGAAATCGATTCAGGGCCGCAAATTACACGAAAAAACACGAATTTCCTAGCACAAAAAATTTCATCATTTTCACCTTCCAACGTCGATATCTCGGAAATTATGCGTTTCCAGGACCCGGGACCAGTCGAAATCGATTCAGGGCCGCAAATTACACGAAAAAACACGAATTTCCTAGCACAAAAAATTTCATCATTTTCACCTTCCAACGTCGATATCTCGAAAATTATGCGTTTCCAGGACCCGGGACCCGTCGCAATCGATTCAGGGCCGCAAATTACACGAAAAAACACGAATTTTCGAAAGTGAAAAATTGAATCATTTTTCACGTTTCCATGTCGATATTTCGAAAATTATGCGTTTCCAGGACCCGGGACCCGTCGCAATCGATTCAGGGCCGCAGGTTACACGAGAAAACACGAATTTCGTGGCACAAAAAATTTAGTCATTTTCACCTTCCAACGTCGATATCTCGAAAATTATGCGTTTCCAGGACCCGGGACCAGTCGCAATCGATTCAGGGCAGCAGGTTACACGAAAAAACACGAATTTCCTAGCACAAAAAATTTCATCATTTTCACCTTCCAACGTCGATATCTCGAAAATTATGCGTTTCCAGGACCCGGGACCCGTCGCAATCGATTCAGGGCCGCAAATTACACGAAAAAACACGAATTTTCGAAAGTGAAAAATTGAATCATTTTTCATGTTTCCATGTCGATATCTCGAAAATTATGCGTTTCCAGGACCCGGGACCAGTCGAAATCGATTCAGGGCCGCAAATTACACGAAAAAACACGAATTTCCCAGCACAAAAAATTTCATCATTTTCACCTTCCAACGTCGATATCTCGAAAATTATGCGTTTCCAGGACCCGGGACCAGTCGAAATCGATTCAGGGCCGCAAATTACACGAAAAAACACGAATTTTCGAAAGTGAAAAATTGAATCATTTTTCACGTTTCCATGTCGATATTTCGAAAATTATGCGTTTCCAGGACCCGGGACCCGTCGCAATCGATTCAGGGCCGCAGGTTACACGAGAAAACACGAATTTCGTGGCACAAGAAATTTAGTCATTTTCACCTTCCAACGTCGATATCTCGAAAATTATGCGTTTCCAGGACCCGGGACCAGTCGAAATCGATTCAGGGCCGCAAATTACACGAAAAAACACGAATTTCCTAGCACAAAAAATTTCATCATTTTCACCTTCCAACGTCGATATCTCGAAAATTATGCGTTTCCAGGACCCGGGACCAGTCGAAATCGATTCAGGGCCGCAAATTACACGAAAAAACACGAATTTCCTAGCACAAAAAATTTCATCATTTTCACCTTCCAACGTCGATATCTCGAAAATTATGCGTTTCCAGGACCCGGGACCCGTCGCAATCGATTCAGGGCCGCAAATTACACGAAAAAACACGAATTTTCGAAAGTGAAAAATTGAATCATTTTTCACGTTTCCATGTCGATATTTCGAAAATTATGCGTTTCCAGGACCCGGGACCCGTCGCAATCGATTCAGGGCCGCAGGTTACACGAGAAAACACGAATTTCGTGGCACAAAAAATTTAGTCATTTTCACCTTCCAACGTCGATATCTCGAAAATTATGCGTTTCCAGGACCCGGGACCAGTCGCAATCGATTCAGGGCAGCAGGTTACACGAAAAAACACGAATTTCCTAGCACAAAAAATTTCATCATTTTCACCTTCCAACGTCGATATCTCGAAAATTATGCGTTTCCAGGACCCGGGACCCGTCGCAATCGATTCAGGGCCGCAAATTACACGAAAAAACACGAATTTTCGAAAGTGAAAAATTGAATCATTTTTCATGTTTCCATGTCGATATCTCGAAAATTATGCGTTTCCAGGACCCGGGACCAGTCGAAATCGATTCAGGGCCGCAAATTACACGAAAAAACACGAATTTCCCAGCACAAAAAATTTCATCATTTTCACCTTCCAACGTCGATATCTCGAAAATTATGCGTTTCCAGGACCCGGGACCAGTCGAAATCGATTCAGGGCCGCAAATTACACGAAAAAACACGAATTTTCGAAAGTGAAAAATTGAATCATTTTTCACGTTTCCATGTCGATATTTCGAAAATTATGCGTTTCCAGGACCCGGGACCCGTCGCAATCGATTCAGGGCCGCAGGTTACACGAGAAAACACGAATTTCGTGGCACAAGAAATTTAGTCATTTTCACCTTCCAACGTCGATATCTCGAAAATTATGCGTTTCCAGGACCCGGGACCCGTCGCAATCGATTCAGGGCCGCAGGTTACACGAAAAAACACGAATTTCCTAGCACAAAAAATTTCATCATTTTCACCTTCCAACGTCGATATCTCGAAAATTATGCGTTTCCAGGACCCGGGACCCGTCGCAATCGATTCAGGGCCGCAAATTACACGAAAAAACACGAATTTTCGAAAGTGAAAAATTGAATCATTTTTCATGTTTCCATGTCGATATCTCGAAAATTATGCGTTTCCAGGACCTAGGACCCGTCGCAATCGATTCAGGGCCGCAGATTACACGAAAAAACACGAATTTCGTGGCACCAAAAATTTCATCATTTTCACCTTCCAACGTCGATATCTCGAAAACTATGCGTTTCCAGGACCCGGGACCCGTCGAAATCGATTCAGGGCCGCAAATTACACTTGAAAACACGAATTTTCGAAAGTGAAAAATTGAATCATTTTTCACGTTTCCATGTCGATATCTCGAAAATTATGCGTTTCCAGGACCCGGGACCCGTCGCAATCGATTCAGGGCCGCAAATTACACAAAAAAACACGAATTTCCTAGCACAAAAAATTTCATCATTTTCACCTTCCAACGTCGATATCTCGAAAATTATGCGTTTCCAGGACCCGGGACCAGTCGAAATCGATTCAGGGCCGCAAATTACACGAAAAAACACGAATTTTCGAAAGTGAAAAATTGAATCATTTGTCACGTTTCCATGTCGATATCTCGAAAATTATGCGTTTCCAGGACCCGGGACCCGTCGCAATCGATTCAGGGCCGCAAATTACACGAAAAATCACGAATTTCGTAGCACAAAAAATTTCATCATTTTCACCTTCCAACGTCGATAACTCGAAAATTATGCGTTTCCGGGACCCGGGACCAGTCGAAATCGATTCAGGGCCGCAAATTACACGAAAAAACACGAATTTTCGAAAGTGAAAAATTGAATCATTTGTCACGTTTCCATGTCGATATCTCGAAAATTATGCGTTTCCAGAACCCGGGACCAGTCGAAATCGATTCAGGGCCGCAAATTACACGAAAAAACACGAATTTCGTGGCACAAAAAATTTAGTCATTTTCACCTTCCAACGTCGATATCTCGAAAATTATGCGTTTCCAGGACCCGGGACCAGTCGCAATCGATTCAGGGCAGCAGGTTACACGAAAAAACACGAATTTCCTAGCACAAAAAATTTCATCATTTTCACCTTCCAACGTCGATATCTCGAAAATTATGCGTTTCCAGGACCCGGGACCCGTCGCAATCGATTCAGGGCCGCAAATTACACGAAAAAACACGAATTTCCTAGCACAAAAAATTTCATCATTTTCACCTTCCAACGTCGATATCTCGAAAATTATGCGTTTCCAGGACCCGGGACCCGTCGCAATCGATTCAGGGCCGCAAATTACACGAAAAAACACGAATTTTCGAAAGTGAAAAATTGAATCATTTTTCACGTTTCCATGTCGATATTTCGAAAATTATGCGTTTCCAGGACCCGGGACCCGTCGCAATCGATTCAGGGCCGCAGGTTACACGAGAAAACACGAATTTCGTGGCACAAAAAATTTAGTCATTTTCACCTTCCAACGTCGATATCTCGAAAATTATGCGTTTCCAGGACCCGGGACCAGTCGCAATCGATTCAGGGCAGCAGGTTACACGAAAAAACACGAATTTCCTAGCACAAAAAATTTCATCATTTTCACCTTCCAACGTCGATATCTCGAAAATTATGCGTTTCCAGGACCCGGGACCCGTCGCAATCGATTCAGGGCCGCAAATTACACGAAAAAACACGAATTTTCGAAAGTGAAAAATTGAATCATTTTTCATGTTTCCATGTCGATATCTCGAAAATTATGCGTTTCCAGGACCCGGGACCAGTCGAAATCGATTCAGGGCCGCAAATTACACGAAAAAACACGAATTTCGTGGCACAAAAAATTTAGTCATTTTCACCTTCCAACGTCGATATCTCGAAAATTATGCGTTTCCAGGACCCGGGACCAGTCGCAATCGATTCAGGGCAGCAGGTTACACGAAAAAACACGAATTTCCTAGCACAAAAAATTTCATCATTTTCACCTTCCAACGTCGATATCTCGAAAATTATGCGTTTCCAGGACCCGGGACCCGTCGAAATCGATTCAGGGCCGCAAATTACACTTGAAAACACGAATTTTCGGAAGTGAAAAATTGAATCATTTTTCACGTTTCCATGTCGATATCTCGGAAATTATGCGTTTCCAGGACCCGGGACCCGTCGCAATCGATTCAGGGCCGCAAATTACACGAAAAAACACGAATTTCCTAGCACAAAAAATTTCATCATTTTCACCTTCCAACGTCGATATCTCGAAAATTATGCGTTTCCAGGACCCGGGACCCGTCGCAATCGATTCAGGGCCGCAAATTACACGAAAAAACACGAATTTTCGAAAGTGAAAAATTGAATCATTTTTCATGTTTCCATGTCGATATCTCGAAAATTATGCGTTTCCAGGACCCGGGACCAGTCGAAATCGATTCAGGGCCGCAAATTACACGAAAAAAGACGAATTTCCTAGCACAAAAAATTTCATCATTTTCACCTTCCAACGTCGATATCTCGAAAATTATGCGTTTCCAGGACCCGGGACCAGTCGAAATCGATTCAGGGCCGCAAATTACACGAAAAAACACGAATTTTCGAAAGTGAAAAATTGAATCATTTGTCACGTTTCCATGTCGATATCTCGAAAATTATGCGTTTCCAGGACCCGGGACCCGTCGCAATCGATTCAGGGCCGCAGATTACACGAAAAAACACGAATTTCGTGGCACCAAAAATTTCATCATTTTCACCTTCCAACGTCGATATCTCGAAAATTATGCGTTTCCAGGACCCGGGACCCGTCGCAATCGATTCAGGGCCGCAAATTACACGAAAAAACACGAATTTTCGAAAGTGAAAAATTGAATCATTTTTCATGTTTCCATGTCGATATCTCGAAAATTATGCGTTTCCAGGACCCGGGACCAGTCGGAATCGATTCAGGGCCGCAAATTACACGAAAAAACACGAATTTCCTAGCACAAAAAATTTCATCATTTTCACCTTCCAACGTCGATATCTCGAAAATTATGCGTTTCCAGGACCCGGGACCAGTCGAAATCGATTCAGGGCCGCAAATTACACGAAAAAACACGAATTTCCTAGCACAAAAAATTTCATCATTTTCACCTTCCAACGTCGATATCTCGAAAATTATGCGTTTCCAGGACCCGGGACCAGTCGAAATCGATTCAGGGCCGCAAATTACACGAAAAAACACGAATTTCCTAGCACAAAAAATTTCATCATTTTCACCTTCCAACGTCGATATCTCGAAAATTATGCGTTTCCAGGACCCGGGACCCGTCGCAATCGATTCAGGGCCGCAAATTACACGAAAAAACACGAATTTTCGAAAGTGAAAAATTGAATCATTTTTCACGTTTCCATGTCGATATTTCGAAAATTATGCGTTTCCAGGACCCGGGACCCGTCGCAATCGATTCAGGGCCGCAGGTTACACGAGAAAACACGAATTTCGTGGCACAAAAAATTTAGTCATTTTCACCTTCCAACGTCGATATCTCGAAAATTATGCGTTTCCAGGACCCGGGACCAGTCGCAATCGATTCAGGGCAGCAGGTTACACGAAAAAACACGAATTTCCTAGCACAAAAAATTTCATCATTTTCACCTTCCAACGTCGATATCTCGAAAATTATGCGTTTCCAGGACCCGGGACCCGTCGCAATCGATTCAGGGCCGCAAATTACACGAAAAAACACGAATTTTCGAAAGTGAAAAATTGAATCATTTTTCATGTTTCCATGTCGATATCTCGAAAATTATGCGTTTCCAGGACCCGAGACCAGTCGAAATCGATTCAGGGCCGCAAATTACACGAAAAAACACGAATTTCCCAGCACAAAAAATTTCATCATTTTCACCTTCCAACGTCGATATCTCGAAAATTATGCGTTTCCAGGACCCGGGACCAGTCGCAATCGATTCAGGGCAGCAGGTTACACGAAAAAACACGAATTTCCTAGCACAAAAAATTTCATCATTTTCACCTTCCAACGTCGATATCTCGAAAATTATGCGTTTCCAGGACCCGGGACCCGTCGAAATCGATTCAGGGCCGCAAATTACACTTGAAAACACGAATTTTCGGAAGTGAAAAATTGAATCATTTTTCACGTTTCCATGTCGATATCTCGGAAATTATGCGTTTCCAGGACCCGGGACCCGTCGCAATCGATTCAGGGCCGCAAATTACACGAAAAAACACGAATTTCCTAGCACAAAAAATTTCATCATTTTCACCTTCCAACGTCGATATCTCGAAAATTATGCGTTTCCAGGACCCGGGACCCGTCGCAATCGATTCAGGGCCGCAAATTACACGAAAAAACACGAATTTTCGAAAGTGAAAAATTGAATCATTTTTCATGTTTCCATGTCGATATCTCGAAAATTATGCGTTTCCAGGACCCGGGACCAGTCGAAATCGATTCAGGGCCGCAAATTACACGAAAAAAGACGAATTTCCTAGCACAAAAAATTTCATCATTTTCACCTTCCAACGTCGATATCTCGAAAATTATGCGTTTCCAGGACCCGGGACCAGTCGAAATCGATTCAGGGCCGCAAATTACACGAAAAAACACGAATTTTCGAAAGTGAAAAATTGAATCATTTGTCACGTTTCCATGTCGATATCTCGAAAATTATGCGTTTCCAGGACCCGGGACCCGTCGCAATCGATTCAGGGCCGCAGATTACACGAAAAAACACGAATTTCGTGGCACCAAAAATTTCATCATTTTCACCTTCCAACGTCGATATCTCGAAAATTATGCGTTTCCAGGACCCGGGACCCGTCGCAATCGATTCAGGGCCGCAAATTACACGAAAAAACACGAATTTTCGAAAGTGAAAAATTGAATCATTTTTCATGTTTCCATGTCGATATCTCGAAAATTATGCGTTTCCAGGACCCGGGACCAGTCGGAATCGATTCAGGGCCGCAAATTACACGAAAAAACACGAATTTCCTAGCACAAAAAATTTCATCATTTTCACCTTCCAACGTCGATATCTCGAAAATTATGCGTTTCCAGGACCCGGGACCAGTCGAAATCGATTCAGGGCCGCAAATTACACGAAAAAACACGAATTTCCTAGCACAAAAAATTTCATCATTTTCACCTTCCAACGTCGATATCTCGAAAATTATGCGTTTCCAGGACCCGGGACCAGTCGAAATCGATTCAGGGCCGCAAATTACACGAAAAAACACGAATTTCCTAGCACAAAAAATTTCATCATTTTCACCTTCCAACGTCGATATCTCGAAAATTATGCGTTTCCAGGACCCGGGACCCGTCGCAATCGATTCAGGGCCGCAAATTACACGAAAAAACACGAATTTTCGAAAGTGAAAAATTGAATCATTTTTCACGTTTCCATGTCGATATTTCGAAAATTATGCGTTTCCAGGACCCGGGACCCGTCGCAATCGATTCAGGGCCGCAGGTTACACGAGAAAACACGAATTTCGTGGCACAAAAAATTTAGTCATTTTCACCTTCCAACGTCGATATCTCGAAAATTATGCGTTTCCAGGACCCGGGACCAGTCGCAATCGATTCAGGGCAGCAGGTTACACGAAAAAACACGAATTTCCTAGCACAAAAAATTTCATCATTTTCACCTTCCAACGTCGATATCTCGAAAATTATGCGTTTCCAGGACCCGGGACCCGTCGCAATCGATTCAGGGCCGCAAATTACACGAAAAAACACGAATTTTCGAAAGTGAAAAATTGAATCATTTTTCATGTTTCCATGTCGATATCTCGAAAATTATGCGTTTCCAGGACCCGGGACCAGTCGAAATCGATTCAGGGCCGCAAATTACACGAAAAAACACGAATTTCCCAGCACAAAAAATTTCATCATTTTCACCTTCCAACGTCGATATCTCGAAAATTATGCGTTTCCAGGACCCGGGACCAGTCGAAATCGATTCAGGGCCGCAAATTACACGAAAAAACACGAATTTTCGAAAGTGAAAAATTGAATCATTTTTCACGTTTCCATGTCGATATTTCGAAAATTATGCGTTTCCAGGACCCGGGACCCGTCGCAATCGATTCAGGGCCGCAGGTTACACGAGAAAACACGAATTTCGTGGCACAAGAAATTTAGTCATTTTCACCTTCCAACGTCGATATCTCGAAAATTATGCGTTTCCAGGACCCGGGACCAGTCGCAATCGATTCAGGGCAGCAGGTTACACGAAAAAACACGAATTTCCTAGCACAAAAAATTTCATCATTTTCACCTTCCAACGTCGATATCTCGAAAATTATGCGTTTCCAGGACCCGGGACCCGTCGCAATCGATTCAGGGCCGCAAATTACACGAAAAAACACGAATTTTCGAAAGTGAAAAATTGAATCATTTTTCATGTTTCCATGTCGATATCTCGAAAATTATGCGTTTCCAGGACCCGGGACCAGTCGAAATCGATTCAGGGCCGCAAATTACACGAAAAAACACGAATTTCCTAGCACAAAAAATTTCATCATTTTCACCTTCCAACGTCGATATCTCGAAAATTATGCGTTTCCAGGACCCGGGACCCGTCGAAATCGATTCAGGGCCGCAAATTACACTTGAAAACACGAATTTTCGGAAGTGAAAAATTGAATCATTTTTCACGTTTCCATGTCGATATCTCGAAAATTATGCGTTTCCAGGACCCGGGACCCGTCGCAATCGATTCAGGGCCGCAGGTTACACGAAAAAACACGAATTTCCTAGCACAAAAAATTTCATCATTTTCACCTTCCAACGTCGATATCTCGAAAATTATGCGTTTCCAGGACCCGGGACCCGTCGCAATCGATTCAGGGCCGCAAATTACACGAAAAAACACGAATTTTCGAAAGTGAAAAATTGAATCATTTTTCATGTTTCCATGTCGATATTTCGAAAATTATGCGTTTCCAGGACCTAGGACCCGTCGCAATCGATTCAGGGCCGCAGATTACACGAAAAAACACGAATTTCGTGGCACCAAAAATTTCATCATTTTCACCTTCCAACGTCGATATCTCGAAAACTATGCGTTTCCAGGACCCGGGACCCGTCGAAATCGATTCAGGGCCGCAAATTACACTTGAAAACACGAATTTTCGAAAGTGAAAAATTGAATCATTTTTCACGTTTCCATGTCGATATCTCGAAAATTATGCGTTTCCAGGACCCGGGACCCGTCGCAATCGATTCAGGGCCGCAAATTACACAAAAAAACACGAATTTCCTAGCACAAAAAATTTCATCATTTTCACCTTCCAACGTCGATATCTCGAAAATTATGCGTTTCCAGGACCCGGGACCAGTCGAAATCGATTCAGGGCCGCAAATTACACGAAAAAACACGAATTTTCGAAAGTGAAAAATTGAATCATTTGTCACGTTTCCATGTCGATATCTCGAAAATTATGCGTTTCCAGGACCCGGGACCCGTCGCAATCGATTCAGGGCCGCAAATTACACGAAAAATCACGAATTTCGTAGCACAAAAAATTTCATCATTTTCACCTTCCAACGTCGATAACTCGAAAATTATGCGTTTCCGGGACCCGGGACCAGTCGAAATCGATTCAGGGCCGCAAATTACACGAAAAAACACGAATTTTCGAAAGTGAAAAATTGAATCATTTGTCACGTTTCCATGTCGATATCTCGAAAATTATGCGTTTCCAGAACCCGGGACCAGTCGAAATCGATTCAGGGCCGCAAATTACACGAAAAAACACGAATTTCGTGGCACAAAAAATTTAGTCATTTTCACCTTCCAACGTCGATATCTCGAAAATTATGCGTTTCCAGGACCCGGGACCAGTCGCAATCGATTCAGGGCAGCAGGTTACACGAAAAAACACGAATTTCCTAGCACAAAAAATTTCATCATTTTCACCTTCCAACGTCGATATCTCGAAAATTATGCGTTTCCAGGACCCGGGACCCGTCGCAATCGATTCAGGGCCGCAAATTACACGAAAAAACACGAATTTCCTAGCACAAAAAATTTCATCATTTTCACCTTCCAACGTCGATATCTCGAAAATTATGCGTTTCCAGGACCCGGGACCCGTCGCAATCGATTCAGGGCCGCAAATTACACGAAAAAACACGAATTTTCGAAAGTGAAAAATTGAATCATTTTTCACGTTTCCATGTCGATATTTCGAAAATTATGCGTTTCCAGGACCCGGGACCCGTCGCAATCGATTCAGGGCCGCAGGTTACACGAGAAAACACGAATTTCGTGGCACAAAAAATTTAGTCATTTTCACCTTCCAACGTCGATATCTCGAAAATTATGCGTTTCCAGGACCCGGGACCAGTCGCAATCGATTCAGGGCAGCAGGTTACACGAAAAAACACGAATTTCCTAGCACAAAAAATTTCATCATTTTCACCTTCCAACGTCGATATCTCGAAAATTATGCGTTTCCAGGACCCGGGACCCGTCGCAATCGATTCAGGGCCGCAAATTACACGAAAAAACACGAATTTTCGAAAGTGAAAAATTGAATCATTTTTCATGTTTCCATGTCGATATCTCGAAAATTATGCGTTTCCAGGACCCGGGACCAGTCGAAATCGATTCAGGGCCGCAAATTACACGAAAAAACACGAATTTCGTGGCACAAAAAATTTAGTCATTTTCACCTTCCAACGTCGATATCTCGAAAATTATGCGTTTCCAGGACCCGGGACCAGTCGCAATCGATTCAGGGCAGCAGGTTACACGAAAAAACACGAATTTCCTAGCACAAAAAATTTCATCATTTTCACCTTCCAACGTCGATATCTCGAAAATTATGCGTTTCCAGGACCCGGGACCCGTCGAAATCGATTCAGGGCCGCAAATTACACTTGAAAACACGAATTTTCGGAAGTGAAAAATTGAATCATTTTTCACGTTTCCATGTCGATATCTCGGAAATTATGCGTTTCCAGGACCCGGGACCCGTCGCAATCGATTCAGGGCCGCAAATTACACGAAAAAACACGAATTTCCTAGCACAAAAAATTTCATCATTTTCACCTTCCAACGTCGATATCTCGAAAATTATGCGTTTCCAGGACCCGGGACCCGTCGCAATCGATTCAGGGCCGCAAATTACACGAAAAAACACGAATTTTCGAAAGTGAAAAATTGAATCATTTTTCATGTTTCCATGTCGATATCTCGAAAATTATGCGTTTCCAGGACCCGGGACCAGTCGAAATCGATTCAGGGCCGCAAATTACACGAAAAAAGACGAATTTCCTAGCACAAAAAATTTCATCATTTTCACCTTCCAACGTCGATATCTCGAAAATTATGCGTTTCCAGGACCCGGGACCAGTCGAAATCGATTCAGGGCCGCAAATTACACGAAAAAACACGAATTTTCGAAAGTGAAAAATTGAATCATTTGTCACGTTTCCATGTCGATATCTCGAAAATTATGCGTTTCCAGGACCCGGGACCCGTCGCAATCGATTCAGGGCCGCAGATTACACGAAAAAACACGAATTTCGTGGCACCAAAAATTTCATCATTTTCACCTTCCAACGTCGATATCTCGAAAATTATGCGTTTCCAGGACCCGGGACCCGTCGCAATCGATTCAGGGCCGCAAATTACACGAAAAAACACGAATTTTCGAAAGTGAAAAATTGAATCATTTTTCATGTTTCCATGTCGATATCTCGAAAATTATGCGTTTCCAGGACCCGGGACCAGTCGGAATCGATTCAGGGCCGCAAATTACACGAAAAAACACGAATTTCCTAGCACAAAAAATTTCATCATTTTCACCTTCCAACGTCGATATCTCGAAAATTATGCGTTTCCAGGACCCGGGACCAGTCGAAATCGATTCAGGGCCGCAAATTACACGAAAAAACACGAATTTCCTAGCACAAAAAATTTCATCATTTTCACCTTCCAACGTCGATATCTCGAAAATTATGCGTTTCCAGGACCCGGGACCAGTCGAAATCGATTCAGGGCCGCAAATTACACGAAAAAACACGGATTTCCTAGCACAAATAATTTCATCATTTTCACCTTCCAACGTCGATATCTCGAAAATTATGCGTTTCCAGGACCCGGGACCCGTCGCAATCGATTCAGGGCCGCAAATTACACGAAAAAACACGAATTTTCGAAAGTGAAAAATTGAATCATTTTTCACGTTTCCATGTCGATATTTCGAAAATTATGCGTTTCCAGGACCCGGGACCCGTCGCAATCGATTCAGGGCCGCAGGTTACACGAGAAAACACGAATTTCGTGGCACAAAAAATTTAGTCATTTTCACCTTCCAACGTCGATATCTCGAAAATTATGCGTTTCCAGGACCCGGGACCAGTCGCAATCGATTCAGGGCAGCAGGTTACACGAAAAAACACGAATTTCCTAGCACAAAAAATTTCATCATTTTCACCTTCCAACGTCGATATCTCGAAAATTATGCGTTTCCAGGACCCGGGACCCGTCGCAATCGATTCAGGGCCGCAAATTACACGAAAAAACACGAATTTTCGAAAGTGAAAAATTGAATCATTTTTCATGTTTCCATGTCGATATCTCGAAAATTATGCGTTTCCAGGACCCGGGACCAGTCGAAATCGATTCGGGGCCGCAAATTACACGAAAAAACACGAATTTCCCAGCACAAAAAATTTCATCATTTTCACCTTCCAACGTCGATATCTCGAAAATTATGCGTTTCCAGGACCCGGGACCAGTCGAAATCGATTCAGGGCCGCAAATTACACGAAAAAACACGAATTTTCGAAAGTGAAAAATTGAATCATTTTTCACGTTTCCATGTCGATATTTCGAAAATTATGCGTTTCCAGGACCCGGGACCCGTCGCAATCGATTCAGGGCCGCAGGTTACACGAGAAAACACGAATTTCGTGGCACAAGAAATTTAGTCATTTTCACCTTCCAACGTCGATATCTCGAAAATTATGCGTTTCCAGGACCCGGGACCAGTCGCAATCGATTCAGGGCAGCAGGTTACACGAAAAAACACGAATTTCCTAGCACAAAAAATTTCATCATTTTCACCTTCCAACGTCGATATCTCGAAAATTATGCGTTTCCAGGACCCGGGACCCGTCGCAATCGATTCAGGGCCGCAAATTACACGAAAAAACACGAATTTTCGAAAGTGAAAAATTGAATCATTTTTCATGTTTCCATGTCGATATCTCGAAAATTATGCGTTTCCAGGACCCGGGACCAGTCGAAATCGATTCAGGGCCGCAAATTACACGAAAAAACACGAATTTCCTAGCACAAAAAATTTCATCATTTTCACCTTCCAACGTCGATATCTCGAAAATTATGCGTTTCCAGGACCCGGGACCAGTCGAAATCGATTCAGGGCCGCAAATTACACGAAAAAACACGAATTTTCGAAAGTGAAAAATTGAATCATTTGTCACGTTTCCATGTCGATATCTCGAAAATTATGCGTTTTCAGGACCCGGGACCCGTCGCAATCGATTCAGGGCCGCAGATTACACGAAAAAACACGAATTTCGTGGCACCAAAAATTTCATCATTTTCACCTTCCAACGTCGATATCTCGAAAATTATGCGTTTCCAGGACCCGGGACCCGTCGAAATCGATTCAGGGCCGCAAATTACACTTGAAAACACGAATTTTCGGAAGTGAAAAATTGAATCATTTTTCACGTTTCCATGTCGATATCTCGAAAATTATGCGTTTCCAGGACCCGGGACCCGTCGCAATCGATTTAGGGCCGCAAATTACACGAAAAAACACGAATTTCCTAGCACAAAAAATTTCATCATTTTCACCTTCCAACGTCGATATCTCGAAAATTATGCGTTTCCAGGACCCGGGACCAGTCGAAATCGATTCAGGGCCGCAAATTACACAAAAAAACACGAATTTTCGAAAGTGAAAAATTGAATCATTTTTCACGTTTCCATGTCGATATCTCGAAAATTATGCGTTTCCAGGACCCGGGACCCGTCGCAATCGATTCAGGGTCGCAAATTACTCGAAAAAACACGAATTTCCTAGCACAAAAAATTTCATCATTTTCACCTTCCAACGTCGATATCTCGAAAATTATGCGTTTCCAGGACCCGGGACCAGTCGAAATCGATTCAGGGCCGCAAATCACACGAAAAAACACGAATTTTCGAAAGTGAAAAATTGAATCATTTTTCACGTTTCCATGTCGATATTTCGAAAATTATGCGTTTCCAGGACCCGGGACCCGTCGCAATCGATTCAGGGCCGCAGGTTACACGAAAAAACACGAATTTCCTAGCACAAAAAATTTCATCATTTTCACCTTCCAACGTCGATATCTCGAAAATTATGCGTTTCCAGGACCCGGGACCCGTCGCAATCGATTCAGGGCCGCAAATTACACGAAAAAACACGAATTTTCGAAAGTGAAAAATTGAATCATTTTTCATGTTTCCATGTCGATATTTCGAAAATTATGCGTTTCCAGGACCTAGGACCCGTCGCAATCGATTCAGGGCCGCAGATTACACGAAAAAACACGAATTTCGTGGCACCAAAAATTTCATCATTTTCACCTTCCAACGTCGATATCTCGAAAACTATGCGTTTCCAGGACCCGGGACCCGTCGAAATCGATTCAGGGCCGCAAATTACACTTGAAAACACGAATTTTCGAAAGTGAAAAATTGAATCATTTTTCACGTTTCCATGTCGATATCTCGAAAATTATGCGTTTCCAGGACCCGGGACCCGTCGCAATCGATTCAGGGCCGCAAATTACACAAAAAAACACGAATTTCCTAGCACAAAAAATTTCATCATTTTCACCTTCCAACGTCGATATCTCGAAAATTATGCGTTTCCAGGACCCGGGACCAGTCGAAATCGATTCAGGGCCGCAAATTACACGAAAAAACACGAATTTTCGAAAGTGAAAAATTGAATCATTTGTCACGTTTCCATGTCGATATCTCGAAAATTATGCGTTTCCAGGACCCGGGACCCGTCGCAATCGATTCAGGGCCGCAAATTACACGAAAAATCACGAATTTCGTAGCACAAAAAATTTCATCATTTTCACCTTCCAACGTCGATAACTCGAAAATTATGCGTTTCCGGGACCCGGGACCAGTCGAAATCGATTCAGGGCCGCAAATTACACGAAAAAACACGAATTTTCGAAAGTGAAAAATTGAATCATTTGTCACGTTTCCATGTCGATATCTCGAAAATTATGCGTTTCCAGAACCCGGGACCAGTCGAAATCGATTCAGGGCCGCAAATTACACGAAAAAACACGAATTTCGTGGCACAAAAAATTGAGTCATTTTCACCTTCCAACGTCGATATCTCGAAAATTATGCGTTTCCAGGACCCGGGACCAGTCGCAATCGATTCAGGGCAGCAGGTTACACGAAAAAACACGAATTTCCTAGCACAAAAAATTTCATCATTTTCACCTTCCAACGTCGATATCTCGAAAATTATGCGTTTCCAGGACCCGGGACCCGTCGCAATCGATTCAGGGCCGCAAATTACACGAAAAAACACGAATTTCCTAGCACAAAAAATTTCATCATTTTCACCTTCCAACGTCGATATCTCGAAAATTATGCGTTTCCAGGACCCGGGACCCGTCGCAATCGATTCAGGGCCGCAAATTACACGAAAAAACACGAATTTTCGAAAGTGAAAAATTGAATCATTTTTCACGTTTCCATGTCGATATTTCGAAAATTATGCGTTTCCAGGACCCGGGACCCGTCGCAATCGATTCAGGGCCGCAGGTTACACGAGAAAACACGAATTTCGTGGCACAAAAAATTTAGTCATTTTCACCTTCCAACGTCGATATCTCGAAAATTATGCGTTTCCAGGACCCGGGACCAGTCGCAATCGATTCAGGGCAGCAGGTTACACGAAAAAACACGAATTTCCTAGCACAAAAAATTTCATCATTTTCACCTTCCAACGTCGATATCTCGAAAATTATGCGTTTCCAGGACCCGGGACCCGTCGCAATCGATTCAGGGCCGCAAATTACACGAAAAAACACGAATTTTCGAAAGTGAAAAATTGAATCATTTTTCATGTTTCCATGTCGATATCTCGAAAATTATGCGTTTCCAGGACCCGGGACCAGTCGAAATCGATTCAGGGCCGCAAATTACACGAAAAAACACGAATTTCGTGGCACAAAAAATTTAGTCATTTTCACCTTCCAACGTCGATATCTCGAAAATTATGCGTTTCCAGGACCCGGGACCAGTCGCAATCGATTCAGGGCAGCAGGTTACACGAAAAAACACGAATTTCCTAGCACAAAAAATTTCATCATTTTCACCTTCCAACGTCGATATCTCGAAAATTATGCGTTTCCAGGACCCGGGACCCGTCGAAATCGATTCAGGGCCGCAAATTACACTTGAAAACACGAATTTTCGGAAGTGAAAAATTGAATCATTTTTCACGTTTCCATGTCGATATCTCGGAAATTATGCGTTTCCAGGACCCGGGACCCGTCGCAATCGATTCAGGGCCGCAAATTACACGAAAAAACACGAATTTCCTAGCACAAAAAATTTCATCATTTTCACCTTCCAACGTCGATATCTCGAAAATTATGCGTTTCCAGGACCCGGGACCCGTCGCAATCGATTCAGGGCCGCAAATTACACGAAAAAACACGAATTTTCGAAAGTGAAAAATTGAATCATTTTTCATGTTTCCATGTCGATATCTCGAAAATTATGCGTTTCCAGGACCCGGGACCAGTCGAAATCGATTCAGGGCCGCAAATTACACGAAAAAAGACGAATTTCCTAGCACAAAAAATTTCATCATTTTCACCTTCCAACGTCGATATCTCGAAAATTATGCGTTTCCAGGACCCGGGACCAGTCGAAATCGATTCAGGGCCGCAAATTACACGAAAAAACACGAATTTTCGAAAGTGAAAAATTGAATCATTTGTCACGTTTCCATGTCGATATCTCGAAAATTATGCGTTTCCAGGACCCGGGACCCGTCGCAATCGATTCAGGGCCGCAGATTACACGAAAAAACACGAATTTCGTGGCACCAAAAATTTCATCATTTTCACCTTCCAACGTCGATATCTCGAAAATTATGCGTTTCCAGGACCCGGGACCCGTCGCAATCGATTCAGGGCCGCAAATTACACGAAAAAACACGAATTTTCGAAAGTGAAAAATTGAATCATTTTTCATGTTTCCATGTCGATATCTCGAAAATTATGCGTTTCCAGGACCCGGGACCAGTCGGAATCGATTCAGGGCCGCAAATTACACGAAAAAACACGAATTTCCTAGCACAAAAAATTTCATCATTTTCACCTTCCAACGTCGATATCTCGAAAATTATGCGTTTCCAGGACCCGGGACCAGTCGAAATCGATTCAGGGCCGCAAATTACACGAAAAAACACGAATTTCCTAGCACAAAAAATTTCATCATTTTCACCTTCCAACGTCGATATCTCGAAAATTATGCGTTTCCAGGACCCGGGACCAGTCGAAATCGATTCAGGGCCGCAAATTACACGAAAAAACACGGATTTCCTAGCACAAATAATTTCATCATTTTCACCTTCCAACGTCGATATCTCGAAAATTATGCGTTTCCAGGACCCGGGACCCGTCGCAATCGATTCAGGGCCGCAAATTACACGAAAAAACACGAATTTTCGAAAGTGAAAAATTGAATCATTTTTCACGTTTCCATGTCGATATTTCGAAAATTATGCGTTTCCAGGACCCGGGACCCGTCGCAATCGATTCAGGGCCGCAGGTTACACGAGAAAACACGAATTTCGTGGCACAAAAAATTTAGTCATTTTCACCTTCCAACGTCGATATCTCGAAAATTATGCGTTTCCAGGACCCGGGACCAGTCGCAATCGATTCAGGGCAGCAGGTTACACGAAAAAACACGAATTTCCTAGCACAAAAAATTTCATCATTTTCACCTTCCAACGTCGATATCTCGAAAATTATGCGTTTCCAGGACCCGGGACCAGTCGAAATCGATTCAGGGCCGCAAATTACACGAAAAAACACGAATTTCCTAGCACAAAAAATTTCATCATTTTCACCTTCCAACGTCGATATCTCGAAAATTATGCGTTTCCAGGACCCGGGACCAGTCGAAATCGATTCAGGGCCGCAAATTACACGAAAAAACACGGATTTCCTAGCACAAATAATTTCATCATTTTCACCTTCCAACGTCGATATCTCGAAAATTATGCGTTTCCAGGACCCGGGACCCGTCGCAATCGATTCAGGGCCGCAAATTACACGAAAAAACACGAATTTTCGAAAGTGAAAAATTGAATCATTTTTCACGTTTCCATGTCGATATTTCGAAAATTATGCGTTTCCAGGACCCGGGACCCGTCGCAATCGATTCAGGGCCGCAGGTTACACGAGAAAACACGAATTTCGTGGCACAAAAAATTTAGTCATTTTCACCTTCCAACGTCGATATCTCGAAAATTATGCGTTTCCAGGACCCGGGACCAGTCGCAATCGATTCAGGGCAGCAGGTTACACGAAAAAACACGAATTTCCTAGCACAAAAAATTTCATCATTTTCACCTTCCAACGTCGATATCTCGAAAATTATGCGTTTCCAGGACCCGGGACCCGTCGCAATCGATTCAGGGCCGCAAATTACACGAAAAAACACGAATTTTCGAAAGTGAAAAATTGAATCATTTTTCATGTTTCCATGTCGATATCTCGAAAATTATGCGTTTCCAGGACCCGGGACCAGTCGAAATCGATTCAGGGCCGCAAATTACACGAAAAAACACGAATTTCCCAGCACAAAAAATTTCATCATTTTCACCTTCCAACGTCGATATCTCGAAAATTATGCGTTTCCAGGACCCGGGACCAGTCGAAATCGATTCAGGGCCGCAAATTACACGAAAAAACACGAATTTTCGAAAGTGAAAAATTGAATCATTTTTCACGTTTCCATGTCGATATTTCGAAAATTATGCGTTTCCAGGACCCGGGACCCGTCGCAATCGATTCAGGGCCGCAGGTTACACGAGAAAACACGAATTTCGTGGCACAAGAAATTTAGTCATTTTCACCTTCCAACGTCGATATCTCGAAAATTATGCGTTTCCAGGACCCGGGACCAGTCGCAATCGATTCAGGGCAGCAGGTTACACGAAAAAACACGAATTTCCTAGCACAAAAAATTTCATCATTTTCACCTTCCAACGTCGATATCTCGAAAATTATGCGTTTCCAGGACCCGGGACCCGTCGCAATCGATTCAGGGCCGCAAATTACACGAAAAAACACGAATTTTCGAAAGTGAAAAATTGAATCATTTTTCATGTTTCCATGTCGATATCTCGAAAATTATGCGTTTCCAGGACCCGGGACCAGTCGAAATCGATTCAGGGCCGCAAATTACACGAAAAAACACGAATTTCCTAGCACAAAAAATTTCATCATTTTCACCTTCCAACGTCGATATCTCGAAAATTATGCGTTTCCAGGACCCGGGACCAGTCGAAATCGATTCAGGGCCGCAAATTACACGAAAAAACACGAATTTTCGAAAGTGAAAAATTGAATCATTTGTCACGTTTCCATGTCGATATCTCGAAAATTATGCGTTTTCAGGACCCGGGACCCGTCGCAATCGATTCAGGGCCGCAGATTACACGAAAAAACACGAATTTCGTGGCACCAAAAATTTCATCATTTTCACCTTCCAACGTCGATATCTCGAAAATTATGCGTTTCCAGGACCCGGGACCCGTCGAAATCGATTCAGGGCCGCAAATTACACTTGAAAACACGAATTTTCGGAAGTGAAAAATTGAATCATTTTTCACGTTTCCATGTCGATATCTCGAAAATTATGCGTTTCCAGGACCCGGGACCCGTCGCAATCGATTTAGGGCCGCAAATTACACGAAAAAACACGAATTTCCTAGCACAAAAAATTTCATCATTTTCACCTTCCAACGTCGATATCTCGAAAATTATGCGTTTCCAGGACCCGGGACCAGTCGAAATCGATTCAGGGCCGCAAATTACACAAAAAAACACGAATTTTCGAAAGTGAAAAATTGAATCATTTTTCACGTTTCCATGTCGATATCTCGAAAATTATGCGTTTCCAGGACCCGGGACCCGTCGCAATCGATTCAGGGTCGCAAATTACTCGAAAAAACACGAATTTCCTAGCACAAAAAATTTCATCATTTTCACCTTCCAACGTCGATATCTCGAAAATTATGCGTTTCCAGGACCCGGGACCAGTCGAAATCGATTCAGGGCCGCAAATCACACGAAAAAACACGAATTTTCGAAAGTGAAAAATTGAATCATTTTTCACGTTTCCATGTCGATATTTCGAAAATTATGCGTTTCCAGGACCCGGGACCCGTCGCAATCGATTCAGGGCCGCAGGTTACACGAAAAAACACGAATTACGTGGCACAAAAAATTTAGTCATTTTCACCTTCCAACGTCGATATCTCGAAAATTATGCGTTTCCAGGACCCGGGACCAGTCGCAATCGATTCAGGGCAGCAGGTTACACGAAAAAACACGAATTTCCTAGCACAAAAAATTTCATCATTTTCACCTTCCAACGTCGATATCTCGAAAATTATGCGTTTCCAGGACCCGGGACCCGTCGCAATCGATTCAGGGCCGCAAATTACACGAAAAAACACGAATTTTCGAAAGTGAAAAATTGAATCATTTTTCATGTTTCCATGTCGATATCTCGAAAATTATGCGTTTCCAGGACCCGGGACCAGTCGAAATCGATTCAGGGCCGCAAATTACACGAAAAAACACGAATTTCCTAGCACAAAAAATTTCATCATTTTCACCTTCCAACGTCGATATCTCGAAAATTATGCGTTTCCAGGACCCGGGACCAGTCGAAATCGATTCAGGGCCGCAAATTACACGAAAAAAACACGAATTTCGTAGCACAAAAAATTTCATCATTTTCACCTTCCAACGTCGATATCTCGAAAATTATGCGTTTCCAGGACCCGGGACCAGTCGAAATCGATTCAGGGCGGCAAATTACACGAAAAAACACGAATTTTCGAAAGTGAAAAATTGAATCATTTTTCACGTTTCCATGTCGATATCTCGAAAATTATGCGTTTCCAGGACCCATGACCCGTCGCAATCGATTCAGGGCCGCAGATTACACGAAAAAACACGAATTTCGTGGCACAAAAAATTTCATCATTTTCACCTTCCAACGTCGATATCTCGAAAATTATGCGTTTCCAGGACCCGGGACCAGTCGAAATCGATTCAGGGCCGCAAATTACACGAAAAAACACGAATTTTCGAAAGTGAAAAATTGAATCATTTGTCACGTTTCCATGTCGATATCTCGAAAATTATGCGTTTTCAGGACCCGGGACCCGTCGCAATCGATTCAGGGCCGCAGATTACACGAAAAAACACGAATTTCGTGGCACCAAAAATTTCATCATTTTCACCTTCCAACGTCGATATCTCGAAAATTATGCGTTTCCAGGACCCGGGACCCGTCGAAATCGATTCAGGGCCGCAAATTACACTTGAAAACACGAATTTTCGGAAGTGAAAAATTGAATCATTTTTCACGTTTCCATGTCGATATCTCGAAAATTATGCGTTTCCAGGACCCGGGACCCGTCGCAATCGATTTAGGGCCGCAAATTACACGAAAAAACACGAATTTCCTAGCACAAAAAATTTCATCATTTTCACCTTCCAACGTCGATATCTCGAAAATTATGCGTTTCCAGGACCCGGGACCAGTCGAAATCGATTCAGGGCCGCAAATTACACAAAAAAACACGAATTTTCGAAAGTGAAAAATTGAATCATTTTTCACGTTTCCATGTCGATATCTCGAAAATTATGCGTTTCCAGGACCCGGGACCCGTCGCAATCGATTCAGGGTCGCAAATTACTCGAAAAAACACGAATTTCCTAGCACAAAAAATTTCATCATTTTCACCTTCCAACGTCGATATCTCGAAAATTATGCGTTTCCAGGACCCGGGACCAGTCGAAATCGATTCAGGGCCGCAAATCACACGAAAAAACACGAATTTTCGAAAGTGAAAAATTGAATCATTTTTCACGTTTCCATGTCGATATTTCGAAAATTATGCGTTTCCAGGACCCGGGACCCGTCGCAATCGATTCAGGGCCGCAGGTTACACGAAAAAACACGAATTACGTGGCACAAAAAATTTAGTCATTTTCACCTTCCAACGTCGATATCTCGAAAATTATGCGTTTCCAGGACCCGGGACCAGTCGCAATCGATTCAGGGCAGCAGGTTACACGAAAAAACACGAATTTCCTAGCACAAAAAATTTCATCATTTTCACCTTCCAACGTCGATATCTCGAAAATTATGCGTTTCCAGGACCCGGGACCCGTCGCAATCGATTCAGGGCCGCAAATTACACGAAAAAACACGAATTTTCGAAAGTGAAAAATTGAATCATTTTTCATGTTTCCATGTCGATATCTCGAAAATTATGCGTTTCCAGGACCCGGGACCAGTCGAAATCGATTCAGGGCCGCAAATTACACGAAAAAACACGAATTTCCTAGCACAAAAAATTTCATCATTTTCACCTTCCAACGTCGATATCTCGAAAATTATGCGTTTCCAGGACCCGGGACCAGTCGAAATCGATTCAGGGCCGCAAATTACACGAAAAAAACACGAATTTCGTAGCACAAAAAATTTCATCATTTTCACCTTCCAACGTCGATATCTCGAAAATTATGCGTTTCCAGGACCCGGGACCAGTCGAAATCGATTCAGGGCGGCAAATTACACGAAAAAACACGAATTTTCGAAAGTGAAAAATTGAATCATTTTTCACGTTTCCATGTCGATATCTCGAAAATTATGCGTTTCCAGGACCCATGACCCGTCGCAATCGATTCAGGGCCGCAGATTACACGAAAAAACACGAATTTCGTGGCACAAAAAATTTCATCATTTTCACCTTCCAACGTCGATATCTCGAAAATTATGCGTTTCCAGGACCCGGGACCAGTCGAAATCGATTCAGGGCCGCAAATTACACGAAAAAACACGAATTTTCGAAAGTGAAAAATTGAATCATTTTTCACGTTTCCATGTCGATATCTCGAAAATTATGCGTTTCCAGGACCCGGGACCCGTCGCAATCGATTCAGGGCCGCAGATTACACGAAAAAACACGAATTTCGTGGCACAAAAAATGTCATCATTTTCACCTTCCAACGTCGATATCTCGAAAATTATGCGTTTCCAGGACCCGGGACCAGTCGAAATCGATTCAGGGCACAAATTACACGAAAAAACACGAATTTTCGAAAGTGAAAAATTGAATCATTTTTCACGTTTCCATGTCGATATCTCGAAAATTATGCGTTTCCAGGACCCGGGACCCGTCGCAATCGATTCAGGGCCGCAGATTACACGAAAAAACACGAATTTCGTGGCACAACAAATTTCATCATTTTCACCTTCCAACGTCGATATCTCGAAAATTATGCGTTTCCAGGACCCGGGACCAGTCGAAATCGATTCAGGGCCGCAAATTACACTTGAAAACACGAATTTTCGAAAGTGAAAAATTGAATCATTTTTCACGTTTCCATGTCGATATCTCGAAAATTATGCGTTTCCAGGACCCGGGACCAGTCGAAATCGATTCAGGGCCGCAAATGACACGAAAAAACACGAATTTCGTAGCACAAAAAATTTCATCATTTTCACCTTCCAACGTCGATATCTCGAAAATTATGCGTTTCCAGGACCCGGGACCAGTCGAAATCGATTCAGGGCCGCAAATTACACGAAAAAACACGAATTTTCGAAAGTGAAAAATTGAATCATTTTTCACGTTTCCATGTCGATATCTCGAGAATGATGCGATTTCGGGACCCGGGACCCGTCGCAATCGATTCAGGGCCGCAGATTACACGAAAAAACACGAATTTCGTGGCACAAAAAATTTCATCATTTTCACCTTCCAACGTCGATATTTCGAAAATTATGCGTTTCCAGGACCCGGGACCCGTCGCAATCGATTCAGGGCCGCAGATTACACGAAAAAACACGAATTTCGTGTCACAAAAAATTTCATCATTTTCACCTTCCAACGTCGATATCTCGAAAACTATGCGTTTCCAGGACCCGGGACCAGTCGAAATCGATTCAGGGCCGCAAATTACACGAAAAAACACGAATTTTCGAAAGTGAAAAATTGAATCATTTTTCACGTTTCCATGTCGATATCTCGAAAATTATGCGTTTCCAGGACCCGGGACCCGTCGCAATCGATTCAGGGCCGCAGATTACACGAAAAAACACGAATTTCGTGGCACAAAAAATTTCATCATTTTCACCTTCCAACGTCGATATCTCGAAAATTTTGCGTTTCCAGGACCCGGGACCAGTCGAAATCGATTCAGGGCAGCAAATTACACGAAAAAACACGAATTTTCGAAAGTGAAAAATTGAATCATTTTTCACGTTTCCATGTCGATATCTCGAAAATTATGCGTTTCCAGGACCCGGGACCCGTCGCAATCGATTCAGGGCCGCAGATTACACGAAAAAACACGAATTTCGTGGCACAAAAAATTTCATCATTTTCACCTTCCAACGTCGATATCTCGAAAATTATGCGTTTCCAGGACCCGGGACCAGTCGAAATCGACTCAGGGCCGCAAATTACACTTGAAAACACGAATTTTCGAAAGTGAAAAATTGAATCATTTTTCACGTTTCCATGTCGATATCTCGAAAATTATGCGTTTCCAGGACCCAGGACCAGTCGAAATCGATTCAGGGCCGCAAATGACACGAAAAAACACGAATTTCGTAGAACAAAAAATTTCATCATTTTCACCTTTCAACGTCGATATCTCGAAAATTATGCGTTTCCAGGACCCGGGACCCGTCGCAATCGATTCAGAGCCACAAATTACACTCAAAAACACGAATTTCGTAGCACAAAAAATTTCATCATTTTCACCTTCCAACGTCGATATTTCGAAAATTATGCGTTTCCAGGACCCGGGACCAGTCGAAATCGATTCAGGGCCGCAAATTACACGAAAAAACACGAATTTCCTAGCACAAAAAATTTCATCATTTTCACCTTCCAACGTCGATATCTCGGAAATTATGCGTTTCCAGGACCCGGGACCCGTCGCAATCGATTCAGGGCCGCAAATTACACGAAAAAACACGAATTTCGTAGCACAAAAAATTTCATCATTTTCACCTTCCAACGTCGATATCTCGGAAATTATGCGTTTCCAGGACCCGGGACCCGTCGAAATCGATTCAGGGCCGCAAATTACACGAAAAAACACGAATTTCGTAGCACAAAAAATTTCATCATTTTCACCTTCCAACGTCGATATCTCGAAAATTATGCGTTTCCAGGACCCGGGACCAGTCGAAATCGATTCAGGGCCGCAAATTACACGAAAAAACACGAATTTTCGAAAGTGAAAAATTGAATCATTTTTCACGTTTCCATGTCGATATCTCGAAAATTATGCGTTTCCAGGACCCGGGACCAGTCGAAATCGATTCAGGGCCGCAAATTACACGAAAAAACACGAATTTCGTAGCACAAAAAATTTCATCATTTTCACCTTCCAACGTCGATATCTCGAAAACTATGCGTTTCCAGGACCCGGGACCAGTCGAAATCGATTCAGGGCCGCAAATTACACGAAAAAACACGAATTTCCTAGCACAAAAAATTTCATCACTTTCACCTTCCAACGTCGATATCTCGAAAATTATGCGTTTCCAGGACCCGGGACCCGTCGCAATCGATGCAGAGCCACAAATTACACTCAAAAACACGAATTTCGTAGCACAAAAAATTTCATCATTTTCACCTTCCAACGTCGATATCTCGGAAATTATGCGTTTCCAGGACCCGGGACCCGTCGGAATCGATTCAGGGCCGCAAATTACACGAAAAAACACGAATTTCGTAGCACAAAAAATTTCATCATTTTCACCTTCCAACGTCGATATCTCGAAAATTATGCGTTTCCAGGACCCGGGACCAGTCGAAATCGATTCAGGGCCGCAAATTACACGAAAAAACACGAATTTTCGAAAGTGAAAAATTGAATCATTTTTCACGTTTCCATGTCGATATCTCGAAAATTATGCGTTTCCAGGACCCGGGACCAGTCGAAATCGATTCAGGGCCGCAAATTACACGAAAAAACACGAATTTCGTAGCACAAAAAATTTCATCATTTTCACCTTCCAACGTCGATATCTCGAAAATTATGCGTTTTCAGGACCCGGGACCAGTCGAAATCGATTCAGGGCCGCAAATTACACGAAAAAACACGAATTTCCTAGCACAAAAAATTTCATCATTTTCACCTTCCAACGTCGATATCTCGAAAATTATGCGTTTCCAGGACCCGGGACCCGTCGCAATCGATTCAGAGCCACAAATTACACTCAGAAACACGAATTTCGTGGCACAAAAAATTTCATCATTTTCACCTTCCAACGTCGATATCTCGAAAATTATGCGTTTCCAGGACCCGGGACCAGTCGAAATCGATTCAGGGCCGCAAATTACACGAAAAAACACGAATTTTCGAAAGTGAGAAATTGAATCATTTTTCACGTTTCCATGTCGATATCTCGAAAATTATGCGTTTCCAGGACCCGGGACCCGTCGCAATCGATTCAGGGCCGCAGATTACACGAAAAAACACGAATTTCGTGGCACAAAAAATTTCATTATTTTCACCTTCCAACGTCGATATCTCGAAAATTATGCGTTTCCAGGACCCGGGACCAGTCGAAATCGATTCAGGGCCGCAAATTACACGAAAAAACACGAATTTCCTAGCACAAAAAATTTCATCATTTTCACCTTCCAACGTCGATATCTCGGAAATTATGCGTTTCCAGGACCCGGGACCCGTCGCAATCGATTCAGGGCCGCAAATTACACGAAAAAACACGAATTTCGTAGCACAAAAAATTTCATCATTTTCACCTTTCAACGTCGATATCTCGGAAATTATGCGTTTCCAGGACCCGGGACCCGTCGAAATCGATTCAGGGCCGCAAATTACACGAAAAAACACGAATTTCGTAGCACAAAAAATTTCATCATTTTCACCTTCCAACGTCGATATCTCGAAAATTATGCGTTTCCAGGACCCGGGACCAGTCGAAATCGATTCAGGGCGGCAAATTACACGAAAAAACACGAATTTTCGAAAGTGAAAAATTGAATCATTTTTCACGTTTCCATGTCGATATCTCGAAAATTATGCGTTTCCAGGACCCATGACCCGTCGCAATCGATTCAGGGCCGCAGATTACACGAAAAAACACGAATTTCGTGGCACAAAAAATTTCATCATTTTCACCTTCCAACGTCGATATCTCGAAAATTATGCGTTTCCAGGACCCGGGACCAGTCGAAATCGATTCAGGGCCGCAAATTACACGAAAAAACACGAATTTTCGAAAGTGAAAAATTGAATCATTTTTCACGTTTCCATGTCGATATCTCGAAAATTATGCGTTTCCAGGACCCGGGACCCGTCGCAATCGATTCAGGGCCGCAGATTACACGAAAAAACACGAATTTCGTAGCACAAAAAATTTCATCATTTTCACCTTCCAACGTCGATATCTCGAAAATTATGCGTTTCCAGGACCCGGGACCAGTCGAAATCGATTCAGGGCCGCAAATTACACGAAAAAACACGAATTTTCGAAAGTGAAAAATTGAATCATTTTTCACGTTTCCATGTCGATATCTCGAGAATGATGCGATTTCGGGACCCGGGACCCGTCGCAATCGATTCAGGGCCGCAGATTACACGAAAAAACACGAATTTCGTGGCACAAAAAATTTCATCATTTTCACCTTCCAACGTCGATATTTCGAAAATTATGCGTTTCCAGGACCCGGGACCCGTCGCAATCGATTCAGGGCCGCAGATTACACGAAAAAACACGAATTTCGTGGCACAAAAAATTTCATCATTTTCACCTTCCAACGTCGATATCTCGAAAACTATGCGTTTCCAGGACCCGGGACCAGTCGAAATCGATTCAGGGCCGCAAATTACACGAAAAAACACGAATTTTCGAAAGTGAAAAATTGAATCATTTTTCACGTTTCCATGTCGATATCTCGAAAATTATGCGTTTCCAGGACCCGGGACCCGTCGCAATCGATTCAGGGCCGCAGATTACACGAAAAAACACGAATTTCGTGGCACCAAAAATTTCATCATTTTCACCTTCCAACGTCGATATCTCGAAAATTATGCGTTTCCAGGACCCGGGACCCGTCGCAATCGATTCAGGGCCGCAGATTACACGAAAAAACACGAATTTCGTGGCACCAAAAATTTCATCATTTTCACCTTCCAACGTCGATATCTCGAAAATTATGCGTTTCCAGGACCCGGGACCCGTCGAAATCGATTCAGGGCCGCAAATTACACTTGAAAACACGAATTTTCGAAAGTGAAAAATTGAATCATTTTTCACGTTTCCATGTCGATATTTCGAAAATTATGCGTTTCCAGGACCCGGGACCCGTCGCAATCGATTCAGGGCCGCAGGTTACACGAGAAAACACGAATTTCGTGGCACAAAAAATTTAGTCATTTTCACCTTCCAACGTCGATATCTCGAAAATTATGCGTTTCCAGGACCCGGGACCAGTCGCAAACGATTCAGGGCAGCAGGTTACACGAAAAAACACGAATTTCCTAGCACAAAAAATTTCATCATTTTCACCTTCCAACGTCGATATCTCGAAAATTATGCGTTTCCAGGACCCGGGACCCGTCGCAATCGATTCAGGGCCGCAAATCACACGAAAAAACACGAATTTTCGAAAGTGAAAAATTGAATCATTTTTCATGTTTCCATGTCGATATCTCGAAAATTATGCGTTTCCAGGACCCGGGACCAGTCGAAATCGATTCAGGGCCGCAAATTACACGAAAAAACACGAATTTCCTAGCACAAAAAATTTCATCATTTTCACCTTCCAACGTCGATATCTCGAAAATTATGCGTTTCCAGGACCCGGGACCAGTCGAAATCGATTCAGGGCCGCAAATTACACGAAAAAACACGAATTTTCGAAAGTGAAAAATTGAATCATTTGTCACGTTTCCATGTCGATATCTCGAAAATTATGCGTTTCCAGGACCCGGGACCCGTCGCAATCGATTCAGGGCCGCAGGTTACACGAGAAAACACGAATTTCGTGGCACAAAAAATTTAGTCATTTTCACCTTCCAACGTCGATATCTCGAAAATTATGCGTTTCCAGGACCCGGGACCAGTCGCAAACGATTCAGGGCAGCAGGTTACACGAAAAAACACGAATTTCCTAGCACAAAAAATTTCATCATTTTCACCTTCCAACGTCGATATCTCGAAAATTATGCGTTTCCAGGACCCGGGACCCGTCGCAATCGATTCAGGGCCGCAAATCACACGAAAAAACACGAATTTTCGAAAGTGAAAAATTGAATCATTTTTCATGTTTCCATGTCGATATCTCGAAAATTATGCGTTTCCAGGACCCGGGACCAGTCGAAATCGATTCAGGGCCGCAAATTACACGAAAAAACACGAATTTCCTAGCACAAAAAATTTCATCATTTTCACCTTCCAACGTCGATATCTCGAAAATTATGCGTTTCCAGGACCCGGGACCAGTCGAAATCGATTCAGGGCCGCAAATTACACGAAAAAACACGAATTTTCGAAAGTGAAAAATTGAATCATTTGTCACGTTTCCATGTCGATATCTCGAAAATTATGCGTTTCCAGGACCCGGGACCCGTCGCAATCGATTCAGGGCCGCAGATTACACGAAAAAACACGAATTTCGTGGCACCAAAAATTTCATCATTTTCACCTTCCAACGTCGATATCTCGAAAATTATGCGTTTCCAGGACCCGGGACCAGTCGAAATCGATTCAGGGCCGCAAATTACACGAAAAAACACGAATTTTCGAAAGTGAAAAATTGAATCATTTTTCACGTTTCCATGTCGATATCTCGAGAATGATGCGATTTCGGGACCCGGGACCCGTCGCAATCGATTCAGGGCCGCAGATTACACGAAAAAACACGAATTTCGTGGCACAAAAAATTTCATCATTTTCACCTTCCAACGTCGATATTTCGAAAATTATGCGTTTCCAGGACCCGGGACCCGTCGCAATCGATTCAGGGCCGCAGATTACACGAAAAAACACGAATTTCGTGGCACAAAAAATTTCATCATTTTCACCTTCCAACGTCGATATCTCGAAAACTATGCGTTTCCAGGACCCGGGACCAGTCGAAATCGATTCAGGGCCGCAAATTACACGAAAAAACACGAATTTTCGAAAGTGAAAAATTGAATCATTTTTCACGTTTCCATGTCGATATCTCGAAAATTATGCGTTTCCAGGACCCGGGACCCGTCGCAATCGATTCAGGGCCGCAGATTACACGAAAAAACACGAATTTCGTGGCACCAAAAATTTCATCATTTTCACCTTCCAACGTCGATATCTCGAAAATTATGCGTTTCCAGGACCCGGGACCCGTCGCAATCGATTCAGGGCCGCAGATTACACGAAAAAACACGAATTTCGTGGCACCAAAAATTTCATCATTTTCACCTTCCAACGTCGATATCTCGAAAATTATGCGTTTCCAGGACCCGGGACCCGTCGAAATCGATTCAGGGCCGCAAATTACACTTGAAAACACGAATTTTCGAAAGTGAAAAATTGAATCATTTTTCACGTTTCCATGTCGATATTTCGAAAATTATGCGTTTCCAGGACCCGGGACCCGTCGCAATCGATTCAGGGCCGCAGGTTACACGAGAAAACACGAATTTCGTGGCACAAAAAATTTAGTCATTTTCACCTTCCAACGTCGATATCTCGAAAATTATGCGTTTCCAGGACCCGGGACCAGTCGCAAACGATTCAGGGCAGCAGGTTACACGAAAAAACACGAATTTCCTAGCACAAAAAATTTCATCATTTTCACCTTCCAACGTCGATATCTCGAAAATTATGCGTTTCCAGGACCCGGGACCCGTCGCAATCGATTCAGGGCCGCAAATCACACGAAAAAACACGAATTTTCGAAAGTGAAAAATTGAATCATTTTTCATGTTTCCATGTCGATATCTCGAAAATTATGCGTTTCCAGGACCCGGGACCAGTCGAAATCGATTCAGGGCCGCAAATTACACGAAAAAACACGAATTTCCTAGCACAAAAAATTTCATCATTTTCACCTTCCAACGTCGATATCTCGAAAATTATGCGTTTCCAGGACCCGGGACCAGTCGAAATCGATTCAGGGCCGCAAATTACACGAAAAAACACGAATTTTCGAAAGTGAAAAATTGAATCATTTGTCACGTTTCCATGTCGATATCTCGAAAATTATGCGTTTCCAGGACCCGGGACCCGTCGCAATCGATTCAGGGCCGCAGATTACACGAAAAAACACGAATTTCGTGGCACCAAAAATTTCATCATTTTCACCTTCCAACGTCGATATCTCGAAAATTATGCGTTTCCAGGACCCGGGACCAGTCGAAATCGATTCAGGGCCGCAAATTACACGAAAAAACACGAATTTTCGAAAGTGAAAAATTGAATCATTTGTCACGTTTCCATGTCGATATCTCGAAAATTATGCGTTTCCAGGACCCGGGACCCGTCGCAATCGATTCAGGGCCGCAGATTACACGAAAAAACACGAATTTCGTGGCACCAAAAATTTCATCATTTTCACCTTCCAACGTCGATATCTCGAAAATTATGCGTTTCCAGGACCCGGGACCCGTCGCAATCGATTCAGGGCCGCAGATTACACGAAAAAACACGAATTTCGTGGCACCAAAAATTTCATCATTTTCACCTTCCAACGTCGATATCTCGAAAATTATGCGTTTCCAGGACCCGGGACCCGTCGAAATCGATTCAGGGCCGCAAATTACACTTGAAAACACGAATTTTCGGAAGTGAAAAATTGAATCATTTTTCACGTTTCCATGTCGATATCTCGGAAATTATGCGTTTCCAGGACCCGGGACCCGTCGCAATCGATTCAGGGCCGCAAATTACACGAAAAAACACGAATTTCCTAGCACAAAAAATTTCATCATTTTCACCTTCCAACGTCGATATCTCGAAAATTATGCGTTTCCAGGACCCGGGACCAGTCGCAAACGATTCAGGGCCGCAAATTACACGAAAAAACACGAATTTTCGAAAGTGAAAAATTGAATCATTTTTCACGTTTCCATGTCGATATTTCGAAAATTATGCGTTTCCAGGACCCGGGACCCGTCGCAATCGATTCAGGGCCGCAGGTTACACGAGAAAACACGAATTTCGTGGCACAAAAAATTTAGTCATTTTCACCTTCCAACGTCGATATCTCGAAAATTATGCGTTTCCAGGACCCGGGACCAGTCGCAAACGATTCAGGGCAGCAGGTTACACGAAAAAACACGAATTTCCTAGCACAAAAAATTTCATCATTTTCACCTTCCAACGTCGATATCTCGAAAATTATGCGTTTCCAGGACCCGGGACCCGTCGCAATCGATTCAGGGCCGCAAATCACACGAAAAAACACGAATTTTCGAAAGTGAAAAATTGAATCATTTTTCATGTTTCCATGTCGATATCTCGAAAATTATGCGTTTCCAGGACCCGGGACCAGTCGAAATCGATTCAGGGCCGCAAATTACACGAAAAAACACGAATTTCCTAGCACAAAAAATTTCATCATTTTCACCTTCCAACGTCGATATCTCGAAAATTATGCGTTTCCAGGACCCGGGACCAGTCGAAATCGATTCAGGGCCGCAAATTACACGAAAAAACACGAATTTTCGAAAGTGAAAAATTGAATCATTTGTCACGTTTCCATGTCGATATCTCGAAAATTATGCGTTTCCAGGACCCGGGACCCGTCGCAATCGATTCAGGGCCGCAGATTACACGAAAAAACACGAATTTCGTGGCACCAAAAATTTCATCATTTTCACCTTCCAACGTCGATATCTCGAAAATTATGCGTTTCCAGGACCCGGGACCAGTCGAAATCGATTCAGGGCCGCAAATTACACGAAAAAACACGAATTTTCGAAAGTGAAAAATTGAATCATTTTTCACGTTTCCATGTCGATATCTCGAGAATGATGCGATTTCGGGACCCGGGACCCGTCGCAATCGATTCAGGGCCGCAGATTACACGAAAAAACACGAATTTCGTGGCACAAAAAATTTCATCATTTTCACCTTCCAACGTCGATATTTCGAAAATTATGCGTTTCCAGGACCCGGGACCCGTCGCAATCGATTCAGGGCCGCAGATTACACGAAAAAACACGAATTTCGTGGCACAAAAAATTTCATCATTTTCACCTTCCAACGTCGATATCTCGAAAACTATGCGTTTCCAGGACCCGGGACCAGTCGAAATCGATTCAGGGCCGCAAATTACACGAAAAAACACGAATTTTCGAAAGTGAAAAATTGAATCATTTTTCACGTTTCCATGTCGATATCTCGAAAATTATGCGTTTCCAGGACCCGGGACCCGTCGCAATCGATTCAGGGCCGCAGATTACACGAAAAAACACGAATTTCGTGGCACCAAAAATTTCATCATTTTCACCTTCCAACGTCGATATCTCGAAAATTATGCGTTTCCAGGACCCGGGACCCGTCGCAATCGATTCAGGGCCGCAGATTACACGAAAAAACACGAATTTCGTGGCACCAAAAATTTCATCATTTTCACCTTCCAACGTCGATATCTCGAAAATTATGCGTTTCCAGGACCCGGGACCCGTCGAAATCGATTCAGGGCCGCAAATTACACTTGAAAACACGAATTTTCGAAAGTGAAAAATTGAATCATTTTTCACGTTTCCATGTCGATATTTCGAAAATTATGCGTTTCCAGGACCCGGGACCCGTCGCAATCGATTCAGGGCCGCAGGTTACACGAGAAAACACGAATTTCGTGGCACAAAAAATTTAGTCATTTTCACCTTCCAACGTCGATATCTCGAAAATTATGCGTTTCCAGGACCCGGGACCAGTCGCAAACGATTCAGGGCAGCAGGTTACACGAAAAAACACGAATTTCCTAGCACAAAAAATTTCATCATTTTCACCTTCCAACGTCGATATCTCGAAAATTATGCGTTTCCAGGACCCGGGACCCGTCGCAATCGATTCAGGGCCGCAAATCACACGAAAAAACACGAATTTTCGAAAGTGAAAAATTGAATCATTTTTCATGTTTCCATGTCGATATCTCGAAAATTATGCGTTTCCAGGACCCGGGACCAGTCGAAATCGATTCAGGGCCGCAAATTACACGAAAAAACACGAATTTCCTAGCACAAAAAATTTCATCATTTTCACCTTCCAACGTCGATATCTCGAAAATTATGCGTTTCCAGGACCCGGGACCAGTCGAAATCGATTCAGGGCCGCAAATTACACGAAAAAACACGAATTTTCGAAAGTGAAAAATTGAATCATTTGTCACGTTTCCATGTCGATATCTCGAAAATTATGCGTTTCCAGGACCCGGGACCCGTCGCAATCGATTCAGGGCCGCAGATTACACGAAAAAACACGAATTTCGTGGCACCAAAAATTTCATCATTTTCACCTTCCAACGTCGATATCTCGAAAATTATGCGTTTCCAGGACCCGGGACCCGTCGCAATCGATTCAGGGCCGCAGATTACACGAAAAAACACGAATTTCGTGGCACCAAAAATTTCATCATTTTCACCTTCCAACGTCGATATCTCGAAAATTATGCGTTTCCAGGACCCGGGACCCGTCGAAATCGATTCAGGGCCGCAAATTACACTTGAAAACACGAATTTTCGGAAGTGAAAAATTGAATCATTTTTCACGTTTCCATGTCGATATCTCGGAAATTATGCGTTTCCAGGACCCGGGACCCGTCGCAATCGATTCAGGGCCGCAAATTACACGAAAAAACACGAATTTCCTAGCACAAAAAATTTCATCATTTTCACCTTCCAACGTCGATATCTCGAAAATTATGCGTTTCCAGGACCCGGGACCAGTCGCAAACGATTCAGGGCCGCAAATTACACGAAAAAACACGAATTTTCGAAAGTGAAAAATTGAATCATTTTTCACGTTTCCATGTCGATATTTCGAAAATTATGCGTTTCCAGGACCCGGGACCCGTCGCAATCGATTCAGGGCCGCAGGTTACACGAGAAAACACGAATTTCGTGGCACAAAAAATTTAGTCATTTTCACCTTCCAACGTCGATATCTCGAAAATTATGCGTTTCCAGGACCCGGGACCAGTCGCAAACGATTCAGGGCAGCAGGTTACACGAAAAAACACGAATTTCCTAGCACAAAAAATTTCATCATTTTCACCTTCCAACGTCGATATCTCGAAAATTATGCGTTTCCAGGACCCGGGACCCGTCGCAATCGATTCAGGGCCGCAAATCACACGAAAAAACACGAATTTTCGAAAGTGAAAAATTGAATCATTTTTCATGTTTCCATGTCGATATCTCGAAAATTATGCGTTTCCAGGACCCGGGACCAGTCGAAATCGATTCAGGGCCGCAAATTACACGAAAAAACACGAATTTCCTAGCACAAAAAATTTCATCATTTTCACCTTCCAACGTCGATATCTCGAAAATTATGCGTTTCCAGGACCCGGGACCAGTCGAAATCGATTCAGGGCCGCAAATTACACGAAAAAACACGAATTTTCGAAAGTGAAAAATTGAATCATTTGTCACGTTTCCATGTCGATATCTCGAAAATTATGCGTTTCCAGGACCCGGGACCCGTCGCAATCGATTCAGGGCCGCAGATTACACGAAAAAACACGAATTTCGTGGCACCAAAAATTTCATCATTTTCACCTTCCAACGTCGATATCTCGAAAATTATGCGTTTCCAGGACCCGGGACCAGTCGAAATCGATTCAGGGCCGCAAATTACACGAAAAAACACGAATTTTCGAAAGTGAAAAATTGAATCATTTTTCACGTTTCCATGTCGATATCTCGAGAATGATGCGATTTCGGGACCCGGGACCCGTCGCAATCGATTCAGGGCCGCAGATTACACGAAAAAACACGAATTTCGTGGCACAAAAAATTTCATCATTTTCACCTTCCAACGTCGATATTTCGAAAATTATGCGTTTCCAGGACCCGGGACCCGTCGCAATCGATTCAGGGCCGCAGATTACACGAAAAAACACGAATTTCGTGGCACAAAAAATTTCATCATTTTCACCTTCCAACGTCGATATCTCGAAAACTATGCGTTTCCAGGACCCGGGACCAGTCGAAATCGATTCAGGGCCGCAAATTACACGAAAAAACACGAATTTTCGAAAGTGAAAAATTGAATCATTTTTCACGTTTCCATGTCGATATCTCGAAAATTATGCGTTTCCAGGACCCGGGACCCGTCGCAATCGATTCAGGGCCGCAGATTACACGAAAAAACACGAATTTCGTGGCACCAAAAATTTCATCATTTTCACCTTCCAACGTCGATATCTCGAAAATTATGCGTTTCCAGGACCCGGGACCCGTCGCAATCGATTCAGGGCCGCAGATTACACGAAAAAACACGAATTTCGTGGCACCAAAAATTTCATCATTTTCACCTTCCAACGTCGATATCTCGAAAATTATGCGTTTCCAGGACCCGGGACCCGTCGAAATCGATTCAGGGCCGCAAATTACACTTGAAAACACGAATTTTCGAAAGTGAAAAATTGAATCATTTTTCACGTTTCCATGTCGATATTTCGAAAATTATGCGTTTCCAGGACCCGGGACCCGTCGCAATCGATTCAGGGCCGCAGGTTACACGAGAAAACACGAATTTCGTGGCACAAAAAATTTAGTCATTTTCACCTTCCAACGTCGATATCTCGAAAATTATGCGTTTCCAGGACCCGGGACCAGTCGCAAACGATTCAGGGCAGCAGGTTACACGAAAAAACACGAATTTCCTAGCACAAAAAATTTCATCATTTTCACCTTCCAACGTCGATATCTCGAAAATTATGCGTTTCCAGGACCCGGGACCCGTCGCAATCGATTCAGGGCCGCAAATCACACGAAAAAACACGAATTTTCGAAAGTGAAAAATTGAATCATTTTTCATGTTTCCATGTCGATATCTCGAAAATTATGCGTTTCCAGGACCCGGGACCAGTCGAAATCGATTCAGGGCCGCAAATTACACGAAAAAACACGAATTTCCTAGCACAAAAAATTTCATCATTTTCACCTTCCAACGTCGATATCTCGAAAATTATGCGTTTCCAGGACCCGGGACCAGTCGAAATCGATTCAGGGCCGCAAATTACACGAAAAAACACGAATTTTCGAAAGTGAAAAATTGAATCATTTGTCACGTTTCCATGTCGATATCTCGAAAATTATGCGTTTCCAGGACCCGGGACCCGTCGCAATCGATTCAGGGCCGCAGATTACACGAAAAAACACGAATTTCGTGGCACCAAAAATTTCATCATTTTCACCTTCCAACGTCGATATCTCGAAAATTATGCGTTTCCAGGACCCGGGACCCGTCGCAATCGATTCAGGGCCGCAGATTACACGAAAAAACACGAATTTCGTGGCACCAAAAATTTCATCATTTTCACCTTCCAACGTCGATATCTCGAAAATTATGCGTTTCCAGGACCCGGGACCCGTCGAAATCGATTCAGGGCCGCAAATTACACTTGAAAACACGAATTTTCGGAAGTGAAAAATTGAATCATTTTTCACGTTTCCATGTCGATATCTCGGAAATTATGCGTTTCCAGGACCCGGGACCCGTCGCAATCGATTCAGGGCCGCAAATTACACGAAAAAACACGAATTTCCTAGCACAAAAAATTTCATCATTTTCACCTTCCAACGTCGATATCTCGAAAATTATGCGTTTCCAGGACCCGGGACCAGTCGCAAACGATTCAGGGCCGCAAATTACACGAAAAAACACGAATTTTCGAAAGTGAAAAATTGAATCATTTTTCACGTTTCCATGTCGATATTTCGAAAATTATGCGTTTCCAGGACCCGGGACCCGTCGCAATCGATTCAGGGCCGCAGGTTACACGAGAAAACACGAATTTCGTGGCACAAAAAATTTAGTCATTTTCACCTTCCAACGTCGATATCTCGAAAATTATGCGTTTCCAGGACCCGGGACCAGTCGCAAACGATTCAGGGCAGCAGGTTACACGAAAAAACACGAATTTCCTAGCACAAAAAATTTCATCATTTTCACCTTCCAACGTCGATATCTCGAAAATTATGCGTTTCCAGGACCCGGGACCCGTCGCAATCGATTCAGGGCCGCAAATCACACGAAAAAACACGAATTTTCGAAAGTGAAAAATTGAATCATTTTTCATGTTTCCATGTCGATATCTCGAAAATTATGCGTTTCCAGGACCCGGGACCAGTCGAAATCGATTCAGGGCCGCAAATTACACGAAAAAACACGAATTTCCTAGCACAAAAAATTTCATCATTTTCACCTTCCAACGTCGATATCTCGAAAATTATGCGTTTCCAGGACCCGGGACCAGTCGAAATCGATTCAGGGCCGCAAATTACACGAAAAAACACGAATTTTCGAAAGTGAAAAATTGAATCATTTGTCACGTTTCCATGTCGATATCTCGAAAATTATGCGTTTCCAGGACCCGGGACCCGTCGCAATCGATTCAGGGCCGCAGATTACACGAAAAAACACGAATTTCGTGGCACCAAAAATTTCATCATTTTCACCTTCCAACGTCGATATCTCGAAAATTATGCGTTTCCAGGACCCGGGACCCGTCGCAATCGATTCAGGGCCGCAGATTACACGAAAAAAACACGAATTTCGTGGCACCAAAAATTTCATCATTTTCACCTTCCAACGTCGATATCCCGAAAATTATGCGTTTCCAGGACCCGGGACCCGTCGAAATCGATTCAGGGCCGCAAATTACACTTGAAAACACGAATTTTCGGAAGTGAAAAATTGAATCATTTTTCACCTTCCAACGTCGATATCTCGAAAATTATGCGTTTCCAGGACCCGGGACCAGTCGAAATCGATTCAGGGCCGCAAATTACACAACAAAACACGAATTTTCGAAAGTGAAAAATTGAATCATTTTTCACGTTTTCATGTCGATATCTCGAAAATTATGCGTTTCCAGGACCCGGGACCAGTCGAAATCGATTCAGGGCCGCAAATTACACGAAAAAACACGAATTTCCTAGCACAAAAAATTTCATCATTTTCACCTTCCAACGTCGATATCTCGAAAATTATGCGTTTCCAGGACCCGGGACCAGTCGAAATCGATTCAGGGCCGCAAATTACACGAAAAAACACGAATTTTCGAAAGTGAAAAATTGAATCATTTGTCACGTTTCCATGTCGATATCTCGAAAATTATGCGTTTCCAGGACCCGGGACCAGTCGAAATCGATTCAGGGCCGCAAATTACACGAAAAAACACGAATTTCCTAGCACAAAAAATTTCATCATTTTCACCTTCCAACGTCGATATCTCGAAAATTATGCGTTTCCAGGACCCGGGACCAGTCGAAATCGATTCAGGGCCGCAAATTACACGAAAAAACACGAATTTTCGAAAGTGAAAAATTGAATCATTTGTCACGTTTCCATGTCGATATCTCGAAAATTATGCGTTTCCAGGACCCGGGACCCGTCGCAATCGATTCAGGGCCGCAGATTACACGAAAAAACACGAATTTCGTGGCACCAAAAATTTCATCATTTTCACCTTCCAACGTCGATATCTCGAAAATTATGCGTTTCCAGGACCCGGGACCCGTCGCAATCGATTCAGGGCCGCAAATTACACGAAAAAACACAAATTTCGTAGCACAAAAAATTTCATCATTTTCACCTTCCAACGTCGATAACTCGAAAATTATGCGTTTCCAGGACCCGGGACCAGTCGAAATCGATTCAGGGCCGCAAATTACACGAAAAAACACGAATTTTCGAAAGTGAAAAATTGAATCATTTGTCACGTTTCCATGTCGATATCTCGAAAATTATGCGTTTCCAGGACCCGGGACCCGTCGCAATCGATTCAGGGCCGCAGATTACACGAAAAAACACGAATTTCGTGGCACCAAAAATTTCATCATTTTCACCTTCCAACGTCGATATCTCGAAAATTATGCGTTTCCAGGACCCGGGACCCGTCGCAATCGATTCAGGGCCGCAGATTACACTTGAAAACACGAATTTTCGGAAGTGAAAAATTGAATCATTTTTCATGTTTCCATGTCGATATCTCGAAAATTATGCGTTTTCAGGACCCGGGACCAGTCGGAATCGATTCAGGGCCGCAAATTACACGAAAAAACACGAATTTCCTAGCACAAAAAATTTCATCATTTTCACCTTCCAACGTCGATATCTCGAAAATTATGCGTTTCCAGGACCCGGGACCAGTCGAAATCGATTCAGGGCCGCAAATTACACGAAAAAACACGAATTTTCGAAAGTGAAAAATTGAATCATTTTTCACGTTTCCATGTCGATATTTCGAAAATTATGCGTTTCCAGGACCCGGGACCCGTCGCAATCGATTCAGGGCCGCAGATTACACGAAAAAACACGAATTTCGTGGCACCAAAAATTTCATCATTTTCACCTTCCAACGTCGATATCTCGAAAATTATGCGTTTCCAGGACCCGGGACCCGTCGAAATCGATTCAGGGCCGCAAATTACACTTGAAAACACGAATTTTCGGAAGTGAAAAATTGAATCATTTTTCACGTTTCCATGTCGATATCTCGGAAATTATGCGTTTCCAGGACCCGGGACCCGTCGCAATCGATTCAGGGCCGCAAATTACACGAAAAAACACGAATTTCCTAGCACAAAAAATTTCATCATTTTCACCTTCCAACGTCGATATCTCGAAAATTATGCGTTTCCAGGACCCGGGACCCGTCGCAATCGATTCAGGGCCGCAAATTACACGAAAAAACACGAATTTTCGAAAGTGAAAAATTGAATCATTTTTCACGTTTCCATGTCGATATTTCGAAAATTATGCGTTTCCAGGACCCGGGACCCGTCGCAATCGATTCAGGGCCGCAGGTTACACGAGAAAACACGAATTTCGTGGCACAAAAAATTTAGTCATTTTCACCTTCCAACGTCGATATCTCGAAAATTATGCGTTTCCAGGACCCGGGACCAGTCGCAAACGATTCAGGGCAGCAGGTTACACGAAAAAACACGAATTTCCTAGCACAAAAAATTTCATCATTTTCACCTTCCAACGTCGATATCTCGAAAATTATGCGTTTCCAGGACCCGGGACCCGTCGCAATCGATTCAGGGCCGCAAATTACACGAAAAAACACGAATTTTCGAAAGTGAAAAATTGAATCATTTTTCATGTTTCCATGTCGATATCTCGAAAATTATGCGTTTCCAGGACCCGGGACCAGTCGAAATCGATTCAGGGCCGCAAATTACACGAAAAAACACGAATTTCCTAGCACAAAAAATTTCATCATTTTCACCTTCCAACGTCGATATCTCGAAAATTATGCGTTTCCAGGACCCGGGACCAGTCGAAATCGATTCAGGGCCGCAAATTACACGAAAAAACACGAATTTTCGAAAGTGAAAAATTGAATCATTTGTCACGTTTCCATGTCGATATCTCGAAAATTATGCGTTTCCAGGACCCGGGACCCGTCGCAATCGATTCAGGGCCGCAGATTACACGAAAAAACACGAATTTCGTGGCACCAAACATTTCATCATTTTCACCTTCCAACGTCGATATCTCGAAAATTATGCGTTTCCAGGACCCGGGACCCGTCGCAATCGATTCAGGGCCGCAGATTACACGAAAAAAACACGAATTTCGTGGCACCAAAAATTTCATCATTTTCACCTTCCAACGTCGATATCTCGAAAATTATGCGTTTCCAGGACCCGGGACCCGTCGAAATCGATTCAGGGCCGCAAATTACACTTGAAAACACGAATTTTCGGAAGTGAAAAATTGAATCATTTTTCACCTTCCAACGTCGATATCTCGAAAATTATGCGTTTCCAGGACCCGGGACCAGTCGAAATCGATTCAGGGCCGCAAATTACACAACAAAACACGAATTTTCGAAAGTGAAAAATTGAATCATTTTTCACGTTTCCATGTCGATATCTCGAAAATTATGCGTTTCCAGGACCCGGGACCTGTCGCAATCGATTCAGGGCCGCAAATTACACGAAAAAACACGAATTTTCGAAAGTGAAAAATTGAATCATTTTTCACGTTTCCATGTCGATATCTCGAAAATTATGCGTTTCCAGGACCCGGAAACCGTCGCAATCGATTCAGGGCCGCAGATTACACGAAAAAACACGAATTTCGTGGCACAAAAAATTTCATCATTTTCACCTTCCAACGTCGATATCTCGTAAACTATGCGTTTCCAGGACCCGGGACCAGTCGAAATCGATTCAGGGCCGCAAATTACACGAAAAAACACGAATTTCCTAGCACAAAAAATTTCATCATTTTCACCTTCCAACGTCGATATCTCGAAAATTATGCGTTTCCAGGACCCGGGACCAGTCGAAATCGATTCAGGGCCGCAAATTACACGAAAAAACACGAATTTTCGAAAGTGAAAAATTGAATCATTTGTCACGTTTCCATGTCGATATCTCGAAAATTATGCGTTTTCAGGACCCGGGACCCGTCGCAATCGATTCAGGGCCGCAGATTACACGTAAAAACACGAATTTCGTGGCACCAAAAATTTCATCATTTTCACCTTCCAACGTCGATATCTCGAAAATTATGCGTTTCCAGGACCCGGGACCCGTCGAAATCGATTCAGGGCCGCAAATTACACTTGAAAACACGAATTTTCGGAAGTGAAAAATTGAATCATTTTTCACGTTTCCATGTCGATATCTCGAAAATTATGCGTTTCCAGGACCCGGGACCCGTCGCAATCGATTCAGGGCCGCAGGTTACACGAAAAAACACGAATTTCGTGGCACCAAAAATTTCATCATTTTCACCTTCCAACGTCGATATCTCGAAAATTATGCGTTTCCAGGACCCGGGACCCGTCGAAATCGATTCAGGGCCGCAAATTACACTTGAAAACACGAATTTTCGAAAGTGAAAAATTGAATCATTTTTCACGTTTCCATGTCGATATCTCGAAAATTATGCGTTTCCAGGACCCGGGACCCGTCGCAATCGATTCAGGGCCGCAGGTTACACGAGAAAACACGAATTTCGTGGCACAAAAAATTTAGTCATTTTCACCTTCCAACGTCGATATCTCGAAAATTATGCGTTTCCAGGACCCGGGACCAGTCGCAAACGATTCAGGGCAGCAGGTTACACGAAAAAACACGAATTTCCTAGCACAAAAAATTTCATCATTTTCACCTTCCAACGTCGATATCTCGAAAATTATGCGTTTCCAGGACCCGGGACCCGTCGCAATCGATTCAGGGCCGCAAATCACACGAAAAAACACGAATTTTCGAAAGTGAAAAATTGAATCATTTTTCATGTTTCCATGTCGATATCTCGAAAATTATGCGTTTCCAGGACCCGGGACCAGTCGAAATCGATTCAGGGCCGCAAATTACACGAAAAAACACGAATTTCCTAGCACAAAAAATTTCATCATTTTCACCTTCCAACGTCGATATCTCGAAAATTATGCGTTTCCAGGACCCGGGACCAGTCGAAATCGATTCAGGGCCGCAAATTACACGAAAAAACACGAATTTTCGCAAGTGAAAAATTGAATCATTTGTCACGTTTCCATGTCGATATCTCGAAAATTATGCGTTTCCAGGACCCGGGACCCGTCGCAATCGATTCAGGGCCGCAGATTACACGAAAAAACACGAATTTCGTGGCACCAAAAATTTCATCATTTTCACCTTCCAACGTCGATATCTCGAGAATTATGCGTTTCCAGGACCCGGGACCCGTCGCAATCGATTCAGGGCCGCAGATTACACGAAAAAAACACGAATTTCGTGGCACCAAAAATTTCATCATTTTCACCTTCCAACGTCGATATCCCGAAAATTATGCGTTTCCAGGACCCGGGACCCGTCGAAATCGATTCAGGGCCGCAAATTACACTTGAAAACACGAATTTTCGGAAGTGAAAAATTGAATCATTTTTCACCTTCCAACGTCGATATCTCGAAAATTATGCGTTTCCAGGACCCGGGACCAGTCGAAATCGATTCAGGGCCGCAAATTACACAACAAAACACGAATTTTCGAAAGTGAAAAATTGAATCATTTTTCACGTTTCCATGTCGATATCTCGAAAATTATGCGTTTCCAGGACCCGGGACCCGTCGCAATCGATTCAGGGCCGCAGATTACACGAAAAAACACGAATTTCGTGGCACCAAAAATTTCATCATTTTCACCTTCCAACGTCGATATCTCGAAAATTATGCGTTTCCAGGACCCGGGACCCGTCGCAATCGATTCAGGGCCGCAGATTACACGAAAAAACACGAATTTCGTGGCACCAAAAATTTCATCATTTTCACCTTCCAACGTCGATATCTCGAAAATTATGCGTTTCCAGGACCCGGGACCCGTCGAAATCGATTCAGGGCCGCAAATTACACTTGAAAACACGAATTTTCGGAAGTGAAAAATTGAATCATTTTTCATGTTTCCATGTCGATATCTCGAAAATTATGCGTTTTCAGGACCCGGGACCAGTCGGAATCGATTCAGGGCCGCAAATTACACGAAAAAACACGAATTTCCTAGCACAAAAAATTTCATCATTTTCACCTTCCAACGTCGATATCTCGAAAATTATGCGTTTCCAGGACCCGGGACCAGTCGAAATCGATTCAGGGCCGCAAATTACACGAAAAAACACGAATTTTCGAAAGTGAAAAATTGAATCATTTTTCACGTTTCCATGTCGATATTTCGAAAATTATGCGTTTCCAGGACCCGGGACCCGTCGCAATCGATTCAGGGCCGCAGATTACACGAAAAAACACGAATTTCGTGGCACCAAAAATTTCATCATTTTCACCTTCCAACGTCGATATCTCGAAAATTATGCGTTTCCAGGACCCGGGACCCGTCGAAATCGATTCAGGGCCGCAAATTACACTTGAAAACACGAATTTTCGGAAGTGAAAAATTGAATCATTTTTCACCTTCCAACGTCGATATCTCGAAAATTATGCGTTTCCAGGACCCGGGACCAGTCGAAATCGATTCAGGGCCGCAAATTACACAACAAAACACAAATTTTCGAAAGTGAAAAATTGAATCATTTTTCACGTTTTCATGTCGATATCTCGAAAATTATGCGTTTCCAGGACCCGGGACCCGTCGCAATCGATTCAGGGCCGCAGGTTACACGAAAAAACACGAATTTCGTGGCACAAAAAATTTAGTCATTTTCACCTTCCAACGTCGATATCTCGAAAATTATGCGTTTCCAGGACCCGGGACCAGTCGAAATCGATTCAGGGCCGCAAATTACACGAAAAAACACGAATTTTCGAAAGTGAAAAATTGAATCATTTGTCACGTTTCCATGTCGATATCTCGAAAATTATGCGTTTCCAGGACCCGGGACCCGTCGCAATCGATTCAGGGCCGCAGATTACACGAAAAAACACGAATTTCGTGGCACCAAAAATTTCATCATTTTCACCTTCCAACGTCGATATCTCGAAAATTATGCGTTTCCAGGACCCGGGACCCGTCGAAATCGATTCAGGGCCGCAAATTACACTTGAAAACACGAATTTTCGAAAGTGAAAAATTGAATCATTTTTCACGTTTCCATGTCGATATCTCGAAAATTATGCGTTTCCAGGACCCGGGACCCGTCGCAATCGATTCAGGGCCGCAAATTACACGAAAAAACACGAATTTCCTAGCACAAAAAATTTCATCATTTTCACCTTCCAACGTCGATATCTCGAAAATTATGCGTTTCCAGGACCCGGGACCAGTCGAAATCGATTCAGGGCCGCAAATTACACGAAAAAACACGAATTTCCTAGCACAAAAAATTTCATCATTTTCACCTTCCAACGTCGATATCTCGAAAATTATGCGTTTCCAGGACCCGGGACCAGTCGAAATCGATTCAGGGCCGCAAATTACACGAAAAAACACGAATTTTCGAAAGTGAAAAATTGAATCATTTGTCACGTTTCCATGTCGATATCTCGAAAATTATGCGTTTCCAGGACCCGGGACCCGTCGCAATCGATTCAGGGCCGCAGATTACACGAAAAAACACGAATTTCGTGGCACCAAAAATTTCATCATTTTCACCTTCCAACGTCGATATCTCGAAAATTATGCGTTTCCAGGACCCGGGACCCGTCGCAATCGACTCAGGGCCGCAGATTACACGAAAAAACACGAATTTCGTGGCACCAAAAATTTCATCATTTTCACCTTCCAACGTCGATATCTCGAAAATTATGCGTTTCCAGGACCCGGGACCCGTCGAAATCGATTCAGGGCCGCAAATTACACTTGAAAACACGAATTTTCGGAAGTGAAAAATTGAATCATTTTTCACCTTCCAACGTCGATATCTCGAAAATTATGCGTTTCCAGGACCCGGGACCAGTCGAAATCGATTCAGGGCCGCAAATTACACAACAAAACACGAATTTTCGAAAGTGAAAAATTGAATCATTTTTCACGTTTTCATGTCGATATCTCGAAAATTATGCGTTTCCAGGACCCGGGACCCGTCGCAATCGATTCAGGGCCGCAAATTACACGAAAAAACACAAATTTCGTAGCACAAAAAATTTCATCATTTTCACCTTCCAACGTCGATATCTCGAAAATTATGCGTTTCCAGGACCCGGGACCCGTCGCAATCGATTCAGGGCCGCAAATTACACGAAAAAACACGAATTTCGTGGCACAAAAAATTTCATTCTTTTCACCTTCCAACGTCGATATCTCGAAAATTATGCGTTTCCAGGACCCGGGACCAGTCGAAATCGATTCAGGGCCGCAAATTACACGAAAAAACACGAATTTTCGAAAGTGAAAAATTGAATCATTTTTCACGTTTCCATGTCGATATCTCGAAAATTATGCGTTTCCAGGACCCGGGACCCGTCGCAATCGATTCAGGGCCGCAGGTTACACGAAAAAACACGAATTTCGTGGCACAAAAAATTTAGTCATTTTCACCTTCCAACGTCGATATCTCGAAAATTATGCGTTTCCAGGACCCGGGACCAGTCGAAATCGATTCAGGGCCGCAAATTACACGAAAAAACACGAATTTTCGAAAGTGAAAAATTGAATCATTTGTCACGTTTCCATGTCGATATCTCGAAAATTATGCGTTTCCAGGACCCGGGACCCGTCGCAATCGATTCAGGGCCGCAGATTACACGAAAAAACACGAATTTCGTGGCATCAAAAATTTCATCATTTTCACCTTCCAACGTCGATATCTCGAAAATTATGCGTTTCCAGGTCCCGGGACCCGTCGAAATCGATTCAGGGCCGCAAATTACACTTGAAAACACGAATTTTCGAAAGTGAAAAATTGAATCATTTTTCACGTTTCCATGTCGATATCTCGAAAATTATGCGTTTCCAGGACCCGGGACCCGTCGCAATCGATTCAGGGCCGCAAATTACACGAAAAAACACGAATTTCCTAGCACAAAAAATTTCATCATTTTCACCTTCCAACGTCGATATCTCGAAAATTATGCGTTTCCAGGACCCGGGACCCGTCGCAATCGATTCAGGGCCGCAGATTACACGAAAAAACACGAATTTCGTGGCACCAAAAATTTCATCATTTTCACCTTCCAACGTCGATATCTCGAAAATTATGCGTTTCCAGGACCCGGGACCAGTCGAAATCGATTCAGGGCCGCAAATTACACGAATTTTCGAAAGTGAAAAATTGAATCATTTTTCACGTTTCTGTTACGTGCGCAACTTTCATATATATATATATATTGTGAAATTCTTTCTAAATTTATCTCATCCAATACATATATTCAATATAATATATGCTTGGTATTGCAACCCCTGCAATCCGGATTCTTCCTAACCAAGCCTATACATTCATTCATTCAATATATTCATTCATCCAATATATATATGAGATAAATATCAACTTCCTTTAACTGCGCAATAGTCTATTCCGTTCATTTTTCAAGCGTGACTTAAAACGCAAAAGTAACCATATTGAAATATAATATTTAATTCTATTGAATGTTTATCCCTTCTTGAAGTGGCTCATAAGTCACGTAGGCGTAGATAACGGCGAGGCAATACTGGGACCCCCATCTTGCTGACCCGTCATATCCACACTACCAAACTAGTATGTAGATGTAGCTTTCTCTCTCTAATTTTCCAAAGAAATGGGAAAAACTAAGCTAAAGACGAGTAGAACAATAAAATAATAAAGTCAGGAATTATTGGAATTAAAAGATCAAGCAAATGAATAATAATTTACATATAAGATCAAGCTATTAGTGTGGTCTGAAGAATATTCAAATTAGATTAGTGTGAGTGAGCTATGGGTGAGCCATGGAGTACCATGGGCCCGCGTGACGTCACAGGACGCCAACGCTTACGCCTAACTGCAAGTAGTCCCCAGACCAATCAGGCGACAATTAGCCACTAAGCAAGGCCCTAATTGGCTAAGCCACGCGCGCAGTAATACATACATTGTTGCAACCGCGGGGACCTCGTCGCCTTTGAACTTGAACTGGCGTCTTTCTTCTGGTAAATCGCGATGTGCGTGGATCTATCGACCCGTGTGCAATTATCGAGCCACGAGTTGTATTCAATCTTTTCTCTCTTGAAGTCAAGTGGTAATACAAAGGACTCTGTACCCGTTAATAAATAATTAGGATTAGAGACACATTTAAATTCAAGCCATAGATCCCTTCTGGATCTGTGTATTATTAAGATAACATTTAATTTCATTAAATAACGTCTTTCTTCTGGTAAATCGCGACGTGCGTGGATGTAAGGAACCGTGTGCTAACTAGAGCCAAGAGTTATACTCAATCTTTTCTTTGTTTCATAAGTGAAGTGGTAGTATAAAGGACTCAGTACCCGTCAATAAATTACATAAACGAGATATAATCCAATAGTTTAGTGATCCGTTTATTAGTCTTAGATTCAGTGCAGAGACACATATATTTTCATTTTTCTTCATCTCATAACTGCCATAGATCCCTTCCGGATTTATGTAACATTAAGAAAATCAAATAACTACTAAATTTAATTTAAATCATTTCAACCATTGTTATTAATTCAGCGTTAAATCTAATCTTAAATTCAGAATATTATTTCATTCAGTTCGATAAGACAATATCTAAATACATACGAAATTCAAAGGCTACGAGGTTCCTAAGGTGAGGGAGGCCAATACCTATCAAAGTAGACCCATGGTACCCCAGGTCAACCAAGGCTAAGTAACCACGAACGCTCACAAATTGCTCATTTATAAATTATATTATGCTTTTGAACTTGTTATACCGTATTCCAGAATTCCTTAGATTTAAACATTCGCATGATAAAATATATAATTCAATCAAATGAATAGTATAATCACGGGAATATCGTTATAAGCTAATACCCACGGTATTTCGGGATAAACCCTTGCTAGTAACGAGACCACCCGGCGAACTTGTGACACTATTCATTAATTTCAACCTGCACAATCTCATCATTATTATATTGTTAAACTCGAGATTGGTATAAGTGTAAAATCAGAAACCCAAACGGGATAATTCAATAGAATTTCGGGTTTTACCCTAATCCCGCTGGGTCTCCTTACTATTAAACTTTACTTATAAAATCTTTAGGAGAACGGGTATTACCGCTCCAGTCGAGTCACCAATACCCGAGTTACCGATCTCGATTTTATCTCACTATGTAACCATTATAATTAAGGTTATATCTATATATATATATATTTTTAAGAATTAATACTACGAATGAACCGTGACCTGAACGATTCTAATTGCACTACCTGGCTGGGATAATTCATAGAATTTCGGGTTTTACCCTAATCCCAGTGCGAGGGTACCGTCGTGCGCATAAACGAAACCGTTATTTTGTAGAGAGAGAGAGATGCTATTTCATTGTAATATTTCATTATATCATTTTTTTGATTATCTCAACGTGCGAATCGTGAATAGGCCTTTCCTTACTCTATCTATTATTCGATAGTAGCTTCTCTATACGAACTAGCCAAACCTTCACGATCCCCGCGTCGGTGACTGAATATCACATTGTTATTTGACCAATTTATTATTATTTCTCATTTATATTATTCATCAGCTCAAGTCCATTTCATTTGTGAGGGCTTGAACCATATCATAATCGTCACCTTCCTAATCGTTCAAGAATATATTATGGATTTTACCAGTTAATCCTTATTATCATTTGAATCACCTTATTCATCTATTTTATTTTGTGTTATTTTATCATTCATATCAACTAGCCTCACCAAAGTTTAAACAATTCGATTGAGACCTGTATAGGACTAGGCGGCAACGATCCTATTTACCGGTTTATCGTAAGATAGATCTTTTCTTTAATTTTATTATTTTCGCGCATGTGACGGGTATCCTAACAGTCGGCAGGTCCTCGCTTGTCAATTGAACCGTTCGGATTATTAACCACTCTACCCACACCGTCCGTCACATACGAAAATTGGTGGCAGCGGTGGGATTCATTTGCCGTTGAACAATTGAATAGTTTAAATTAAAAAAAAAAAAAAAAAAAAATTTGTTGTGTTTCAAAATCTTACAGAAATTGTAGCTCTCTTTTTCTCATAAAAACTTCCTCAGCGGGATCAGGAATTTCCCGCCACGGAACTGTATATAATATCTCTAGTATATAATTAGGTGATACTGACATTTTCCACGATAAACAGTCGATTGGTTAAAGCCAGACCTACCACTTGAAGAGCTTTCTCTACCATAAACAAACAGGAACCACCCTCATCAAGTTTCACTTTTCTTCCCCTTATTTCTATCCCAAAATGGCTAACTCAAACCCAAACATGACTGCTAGTGAATCGATGTTGGCATCGATGGCTGAGTGTTTCGCGTTACAACACAGCACGCTGAGTATTCCGTATTTCGACGGGAAAAACGTTCCCTTAAAAGATTTCCTACAAGACGTTCACAATGGGTCCGTTTATGTACCGCCCGGTTCGGAGGGACCCTACGTAAAGGCAATACTTGGTAAACTACAGGGTGCCGCGCGCGATAGTACATATGGGAAAAGCATCAGAACAATAGATGATTTAACTAAACACCTAAAAAATAGATTCGCGCCCGGGAAGAATTACCCATATTATCACCATGAGATAGAAAATATTCGAATGAGAAGAAACGAATCAGTTAGCGGATTTTACGATCGATTAAATATTCTGATCAGCGGGGCACGCGTCTGCCTGCAGGATAAGTACGGCGGAACTGCCGAGGAAATGATGAGGCCTGTAATAGAGTGCGCGTTAGATGCATTTTTGCGGGGTCTTCCAGACGAGTTGTCAAGAGCAGTAGATGCAAGAGACCCGAAAAATTTAGAAACAGCTCATGAATGCGCGGTAAGAATAGAAACGCGTATGAAAACAGGAATTTTACCATCAGGCGAAATACAGAGACCTTATCTCACGCGTTCACCATCACCGAACTCCATAGGCAATAGGTTTCAATATCATCAGCCTCAGCAGAGAGAATTTTCAAATTTTTATCTAAATGAAAAATCTGAAAGTAGTGAGAATAGGGCAAGGAGTCCGTCGCCGACGGCAGAGCGACAGCAACGAGGTATCTCGCACAGATCACTTGCTTCAGGACCACGAGATTATTCACCACGAGATTATTCAACGCAAAATTATCGAGCAGATGATAGATATTTGTATCAAAATAGACACGTGAATCCACACCCCTACCCACCACAGTATCCTTATCCATATCCACCTATGCCTAATCCATATTATCCACCCTACGGATATCCACCCCAACAAATGGGCAGTAACTCAGGCTATAGATACCGCGATGATAGACAACGATCATTATCGCCGGGTCATTCTAATAAACCATCGAATAGTGGGTATAGACCAGGATCACCGTTACCGATCCAATCGAAAGAACAAGTACAAACCGGATCATCTAAAAACATGGAAGAAAAACAGATAACAAGATCTCGATCTCCGTCTCCGTACAATAACAATAATACTAGGCCGACGGAGTCTTTAAACGCGAACGCATCCCGTCGCCCAGACGCGACGGCGGGGTATGCGAGCCGAGAGCGTCGGAGCGTCCGATTCGAGGAACCGGGTCGCGAGTACTCACGTGCGGGGGAAATAGAGAATCGCCGTTAATTCGAATTAAGGCACCGGAATTAAGAACTGAATTTGGAACATTTTTGATTGATACCGGCGCGGATATAAGCTTAATTAAAGCAAGCGTTTTACATCCGGACGTGTTAGTTGCACTCCACGAATCCGCGACAATCACCGGTATAACAACAGACAAAATTGAAACTTTCGGAACAGCAGACATAACCTTACAAGGACAAATAAATAAATTACACGTAGTAAATTCCGACTTTCCATTAAAATGTGATGGAATTCTAGGAAAAGATTATTTGAGACGTGAAGAAGCGGAAATATCGTTCACACATAACACGCTCGTTACAAAAACAGAACCGATTAGGCCATTCAGATTCATTAACGAAGAAAATTCCGATTCCGAAACCAAACCTCAACGATGTGTCTGGACCATTAAGGCACGGACTAAACAAATAATACCTGTGGACGTACTTGACTGCGATCTGAAAGAGGGATATTTACCGCGAATCCCGACCATCGAAGGGTTATACATTGGCGAGGCTGCCGTCTCGATAAGTAATGGCGCCTGCCGTGTAATGGCCATTAATACGTTAGAAAAGGATGTCGAGGCAGAGATCTCCCCTCAGGAAATAACACCGTTCGAGTACCATAATTTCCCAGAAGAAATAGGGTACGACTCGAGTTCCGATTCTTTAAATGAGGAATCAACGTCCATGGATAGGCTAGAAGAAATAGAATCAAAATTGCGTTTAGATCATTTGAACGACGAGGAAAGAGTACACGTGTTAGATTTAATCGAGGAACATCCAGACATTTTTCACTTACCTGGAGACAAATTAAAATCAACATCCGCGATTAAACATCGAATTCCAACTACAGATGATATTCCAATAAATACGCGTCAATATCGTTTCCCGCCGATTCATAAATCAGAAATTGAAAGACAAATGAAAATCAAATTAGAAAATGGAATGATAACACAATCAAGTTCGCCATATAATTCGCCACTCTGGATAGTCCCAAAGAAACCTGATTCGAAAGGAAATCCGAGGTGGAGAATTGTTATGGATTTTCGAGCTTTGAATGACAAAACCATAGGCGATGCATACCCATTGCCTAACATAACCGATACATTGGATCACCTAGGAGGAGCTGTGTATTTTTCCACTTTTGATCTTGCTAGTGGGTTTCAACAAATTGAAATGGACCCACGAGATCGTGCAAAAACTGCGTTTACAACACCAAATGGGCATTACGAATGTTTGAGAATGCCTGAAGGATTAAAAAATGCACCGGCAACCTTCCAAAGACTCATGGATCAAGTCTTGCGAGGCTTGCAGGGATCTGAGGTATTCGTGTATTTAGATGACATAGTAGTATTCGCTAAAGATTTAGAGGAACACGAAAGAAAAATTCGGAGACTATTCAAAAAATTATCCGACGCAAATTTAACTCTACAACCTGACAAGTGCGAATTTTTAAAGACAGAAGTAGCATACTTAGGTCATGTAATTAGTAGAACGGGAGTAAAACCAGATCCCAAAAAGGTTGTAGCAGTGAGGAAATTTCCGCGACCTAAAACTCAGAAGAACATCAGACAATTTTTAGGACTAGTAGGATACTACCGTAGATTCATTAAAAATTTCGCTGCAAAAGCTAAGGCTTTGACAGATCTATTAAAGAAGGACGCGCCTTTCATTTGGAAAAAGGAACAGTGCGATAGTTTCAAAATTTTACGTAAAGCTCTTTGTCGAAGACCTATACTACAATATCCTGATTTTAATAAGCCTTTCACTCTGACTACTGACGCATCAGACTACGCAATAGGTGCGGTCCTGAGTCAGGAGGTGGACGGTCATGATATGCCAATAGCTTATCTATCGCGAGCCTTGATAAGCGCAGAGCAGAATTACTTTACAACCGAAAAAGAATGCTTGGCAGTACTGTGTGCAATCTTGCATTTTCGACCTTATTTATTTGGGCGTAAATTCACTTTAGTTAGCGATCACGAACCACTTCGCTGGATTAATTCCATCAAAGATCCAGGACAACGCCTAGTTAGATGGAGGTTAAAATTACAAAATTATGAATACACCTTTGTACACAAGCCAGGAAAATTAAACACCAATGCTGATGCATAATCTAGAAATCCAATAGTTAGTGATCAGTCGAATGACTCAGATGAATCAAGCCCAGAGATTTCCGGAACCGATAGCGACGAATTAGAAGAATTAGAAACACCCAAGTATTCAGATTTTATAAAAATAACAAAGTCAACCACTGTAGAGAATCCTGACGTTGAAGAAGTACACGAAGATCTTTTCAGTAGAATAGATAATTACGCACATGCAGTCTCAGTAGATCTAGAGATGAGTGCGGGAATAGCTGCAGAATTTAGGGAAAGATACGGTGTACCGAAAGAACTTGTAGACCAGGCAAAGCTACACTCAGTAGGTAGACTACCTTTGAAAAACCAAACAATTTATTATATTATGAGCAAACAAAATTTTTGGGATAAACCAACGTGTGAAGACATGTATTTGAGTTTGATAAATCTTAGGCAAACTTTAATAAAAGATTCAGTAAAATCCATTAGAATACCAATAATCGGATGCGGTTTAGATCGATTACCATGGGGTAAGGTACGAACAATGCTCCGTTATCTTTTCAAAAATACAGGTATCAAAATTTACATCTGTACAAATATCAGAATCAATAAAGAAGAAACGAAAGCAAAAACAGAAAATAGGTTATATCCGATAAGTAAACAAGGCAGTAAACCAACTAAGCCTTCAAAAATACCTGAGCCACCTAAGCGCAGGCTCGTAAGCAGGTCAGTTTCAGAAGAACAATCGAAACCTAATAGTATAAAGATTAGACCGAGATTGAAGACAATGCCATCATTAAATACAAGTGCGATATCAATGAGAACGCGCTCTAAAACAAAACCAACTACTACTGTACAGCCTGCTATAAAGCCAACAAAAATATTAGAACCAATGGTAGAGAGAACCTTCGAAGATTCTTCGGACGATGAGTCTTCGGAGCCACCGAACTACAGGAAACGCAAAAGCGTCCTACCAAGTTTAGGCTTTGATACGCAGACAATACAACGAACCGAGTCAGAAATACAGACTGACGAACAGACAGACGTAGAATCAGCTAAAGAAATCGAATCTGACCAAGGTACCCTAGCGATAGGAGTACCGCCACCGGTACAAAACACCGACACTGACAGCGACATAGACGATGACGTATTTACTTTCGAACCACCCACAGTAATAAATCAATCTCCTCATAATCAAGGGAAATATCAGGAAAAATTTGATAAGTTAGTATTCAATCCGCCAATAGACCTCAAGGATTTACAGGAATCCTTTAGTCGATTCGATAAGTCAATTCACGAAAGAAGTATAGTCGAACAAGAATCAGATGACCCGGAAATAGCGGGGTTACCTAGAGCGATTTCCGCGGATAGGATTGTCGACGAAACAACACGCGAAATAATCACTGAAAAGGACCCTTATAATGCTGAAACTGAGGACGAGGAATTAAATTCTAGAATAGGGAAGTTATTAGAAAAATATGAAACTCAAAGATCAGGAACTGAGAAAACTGTTAGTCAAGAGAGTATTAAAGATACTTCGGGGCCACCCTATATCTCGACTACAGTTAACGTAAGCCGAGACACGTCGGTTATCAGTCAACCGGTACGCCAGAGAGTAGAGCTTCCAACGCCTATAGTAGCTCCACGACCTATAGCACTTTCTACTCCGTACCCAGGAACAGAGTATACAGCTGTAAGCAGGCCAAAGGCTAGTAAGCCACCGAGACGTTTAGAGCCGAATATCACACCACTAACCGTACCTACCGGTATACAGATTACTGAAGGCATACTTCCTGACGTAGAACCAACCTCGCCTTTAAACTTGCCAAAACGAAAGCTTATTTTTCAAAGCAATATAAAAACAACCAGAGAAAATCTAACTTATCTTAAAGACAATTACGTTCATTTTACATCAACAGATGCAGAGTTAGCAACACCCATCAATAGGTTGTTATCAGATTTAGAAATAATAAACATAGATGAGCAAATTAAAACAAAACCAAAAGTTGGACAGATAATAGTTACTGACCGAGGGAAAAACAAAATTTTCAGTGTAGTCATCAAATCCAAATATTATGACAAAATTTCCGCAGAAAACTTAAACCTCGGTTTAGAAAATCTTAAAATCATTTTGGAAAAGTTACAAATACAACAATTTAGAATTTCAAAAACGGGAGATTTCACTGATGATCTCCTGAATTATGGCCCAAATTATTACAGGAAGTTTTTAACGACAGCAATATTAATATAATTATTTGCTCGGGAATAACACAAGTCCCGCCGTTAGAAATTCGAGATGAAATTATTTCTGAAATGCACAGTAGTCTAGTAGGAGGACACAAAGGAGTAACTAAGACGTATCGGAGAGTACGTGAAAGATTTTATTGGCCAAGGATGCGCGACGACATTAGGGACTTCATACGGAAGTGCAACAGCTGTCAAGAACATAAGCTAGTCCGCGTCAAAACTAGGGAGCCTATGTTAATCACGGATACATCTACCGAACCGTTTGAAAAAATCGCTCTAGATACTGTAGGACCCTTACCAACTACCCCTAGGAATAACAAACACATACCGACTATCCAGGATAATTTAACAAAATATTGCATCGCAGTACCAGTTCCGAATATCAAAGCCGAAACTATAGCTCATGCATTAGTAACAAATTTCATTCTAAAATATGGCGCACCACGCGTAATCCTTACTGATAGAGGAACCAGTTTCGTTAATAGCTTATTTGCGGAACTAGGAAACATATTTAAGACTAAGCATATTACCACCTCGAGTTATAGACCACAATCAAACGGAGCTCTAGAAAGAAGTCATATGGTGCTGGCTGACTATATAAAGCACTATATGGAAGAGTTCGATGACTGGGACGAAATAGTACCTTTTGCAATGTTTTCTTATAACACTTCAGTTCACGAAGGAACAAATTTCACACCACACGAATTAGTTTTCGGTAAAATAGCTAGAACACCAAGCTCTTTTCCGACAGACGATAATCTAGTCACGTACAACTCCTACCTGGGTGATCTAATAGCACGGTTAAGCGAAATGCATGATATAGCCGGAGAACAACTTAAACTATCCAAAGAAAAGTCTAAAGAATTTTACGACCGAAAGGTTCGCCCATTTACAGGAAAAATAGGAGACATGGCACGTGTACAGGTGGAAGTTCGTGAAGGTAAGTTTGGTAAAAGATATCAAGGTCCTTATAAAATTGTAGGAATTCTGGAAAACAATAACATTATTTTACAGAAGGAGAGTGGTGAGCGCTTTGTGAAACATATGGATAAGGTTGAACTGGCGTATTGAATTTGCAAATTGCTAACTGAACAACAGTATTAAAGATACTCCGGGTTAGCCCTAGTTGTTCAGATGGTAATAAATTGTAACAAAATTCATTTTCTTACATAAGCTAAACTCACGAACCAAATTGCCAAAGATGCACAAACAATGAACTAACGAACGGACGCATTACTTACTCGACACAGGTTAGTCGGGGTGACGGACTGAACATCTGACAAGAACAAGTACGAAGATTCAACGATTTTGGAATCGAATTTAATTAACAAACGAACCGACTCTGAAATACAAGCTCAATACGTATGCAGGAAAACTAGCTCACTTTAAAACATTTAACTCGCGATCAATTCACTTTCGTACCTTAAACAACTACAATGAAGATTATCTGGACGATCATTCTCACACTGAAGATTATCAACTTGACAACAGCTGAAGATAAGGACTATGTAGTAACACCAATTGACTCAAGCCCGGGCCTATATTTCGAGAAACTCCACAATATACGCTTCAAAAGAGCAGAATGGAGACTTGTACTACATCTAGATGTGGATAGAATAAAACAACAACTCCTGAAAGAAACGGAAGAATATTCAACAACATACAGTGATTGCAAGAAGGCTGCGGATATGGGAGTATCCTGTGAGACGTTGCTACGCAAAGGGTTTCTAGATAAGGAATTCCGAGTTGCCGGAGAATTAAGGGACGAAATACACGAACTTAGTGAAGACGTCTCAATGGTGAATATAGACAATCTACCGCATTCCATAGTAAAAAGAGGCGCACCCTTCGAATTCGTGGGGTCGGCAAGTAAATTCTTATTCGGAACACTAACCTCAGAGGATGGGGAATACCTCATCTCAGAAATAGATAAGCTATATCAGGATCAAAACAAATTAACCAAAATTCTTAAGAATCAGACTCATTTGATCTCAAGCAAACTACATAAAATACATGACGAGATGGAAGGCCATCGCGAGAAAATAATCAACAACAAGAACAACATTGAGAGGATTATTTCTACCCTTAATGAGATGGCAACCAATCAAGCGAAGAATGATTATAGAACGGCTTTATGGGAGTATAGCAAAAATTTGGAAAAATCGCTGGAACATTATATATCAAGCGCTGAACAATTCATACAAGTTATACAAAAAGCACGAGAAGGGAAGGTAGACCGACTGTTGGTAACTGACAAACAACTTAAATCAATAATCAGGGAAATACACGAATCTGTTAGTAAATATGAACTACCACTCCCACATCATTCACATCGAGAAGAAATTACCAAATTAGCAATATCTGAACTAGGATACTATAGAGGACGGATTATGATAATACTACGAATTCCGTTAGTAGAGAGGACGACTTATCATCTGTATCAAATGCATACATGGCCAACTCCGCAGAGAGCAGGTAACGTCACCGTTTCTGCACAAATTATACCGCAAGCGTCTCACATCAGATTAAGTAATGACCACCGAACATATTTCCTCCCAGACGAAATTTATCTAAAAGAATGCATAGTGACATGGTATTGTCATATGTGCCCATTACAGTTACCCCTATTTGAAACTGCAACGTCAACAGCCTGTGAGGTATCTCTGTTATTAAAACCGGACATAAACATGTTACGGCAATGTGACATAAGATTAAAGGATGGACACGAGCCCTTCTGGACGCGATTAAATTCGGTAGGTGCTTGGCTTTATTCATTGAAAGAGCCTGAAGATATCCAAATTATTTGCACCAACACTAGAGATCAGCTAATTTCGCTCACAGGATCGGGCATCCTCTACCTGAAGGAAAAATGTATGGGAAAGACGCATTACGTGACACTACCAGGAGTCGAAGTCTTCTCACAACAAGAACAGTACCTATATCAACCCGAGCTTACCATGAACCTTAGCCAAATTTCTCCTATAATGAATAATTATCACCTATTGGAATATTTGAATGATGAGCCTAAACAGCATAAAGAAGATGCAGATCTAGGGAAGTCCTTATACGAGGTAGAGAACCAGCTGGAAGAACTAGGAAGCCGACGCAGAGGAGAACAACACCAAAAACATTTACTTTATGGAAGTTACTTGCTAGAAATTGGTATGATAATCGTGATTATCGTCATCTGCTGTCGCAAGAAGCTCTGTGGGCGATGCAAGCGTAAGGCCGGACATGAGGCAGCAGCCAACCTAGAGAAGCGAAGAAGCAGGATCAACGACATCGAAATGGAAACATCACTTCACATAAATCAACCAAATGCCAATAACCGAATTTCATACTCTGAAGTAAAGGAAACCGCAAAACTAGAAAGTACCGGGATTGGAACTCGCGTGATACCAAATCAAGAGGCTCAAATGAATTAAACTAAAAACTTAAAAACTATTTACGAGACGACTGACTACAATATTACCGACAGAAACAGAGACATGATACCCAAAACTAGACTGAATACTGACTTGACATTTTGCACAGCTGTATTATCCTAAGACAGTGCATAAGGCACTTCGGGTTTACCCTAGTCTAGGAAATCATTCTTTTGTCTCTAAGCAGGTAACATGGAGGAGGGAAACCAGGTGCTACCTACATCGAGGCTACACATCTCCAACCTGGCCAAGGGGACGAAGAAAAAGGATTTGATGAAACTCTACCAAGAGTTCAAACCGGTAGAGGCTATCGTTCGATGGGGAGCGGCGGTGACCGCGTTTGTTACGTTCGAGACCCCGGAGGATGCAAGCAGGGCTCTAGCTGGATCCGAGGGCCTTATCCCGAAGAAGAGGAAAGTAAGAGCATCATTCTGCGACTCGTGGAACGATCGCTCTACCAAACGAAGGGCAGTCGAACCGCCGATTCCAGTCGATCAGCAGGCTCTACCGGGGTATGAACCAGAAATGGCCCCACTACTACCACCAGAGTGTGTGGCACGTATAGCTTCGTACTTAAGTTATAAAGATCAAGCGCGAATGGAGATGGTGTCCCGACGATGGAGAGAAGGGTGCAGAATGGCACAAATAAATGTTAAAGCTTTGACCACGACGGACTGGAGATGGAAGGAATCCACCAGTTGGACGACTAATATTACACAGGAGAAATTTAACTGGGCGATCAGACGAGGAGGTTTTTACCTACATACTCTGGATTTTTCCGGAGAATATACAAAATTGCAGAGCACGATAGTGACGGTAGCGGCAAAGCATTGTCCGAATCTACGGGAAATAAACATCTACCCGCTCGTAATACGGGAGGCAGCATTACGGGAATTATCGACTCTAACGGAACTAAGAGTGATGAAATTGGGAAAAGTCCTAGGGCCTGTGGACCCTGACCTGAGAACTTTGATCACAAACAACCCTCATCTAACCAATTTGGAACTCTACGAAAACCCACTGACAGGAAGATGCCTAGAACAAGCAGAGGGGTTCACCCAAATGATTCTAAAGAACTGCGCGAATATCACAGGAGAGGCTGTAGGGACATTCCTGGACAACCAAAGGTGGCTGAAAACTCTAGAAATCAGCAATTGCGGGAACCTGAGACATCAGCCGGTCCTATCAGGATTAATGAGAAATAGAAGGATCGAACTGACACTAAGAAGATTAAAGATCCATGGAGATGGGAGCGACAAAGACAGCCCAGTTGAAGACAGTGACGATGATGATG